>CM064572.1:54782336-54809836 GCA_032716605.1 Paralithodes platypus
GTGTAGGAGTGGGTACAAAGGAAATCAGCAACAACAGATCTAGTGACCCTTCTAGGTTGCTTGTCCTCCAAAACACTGAGGATCCAGTGTCCAAACAGTGGTTTAGAGGGGTAAGGGAACAATGGAAAGGGACCTACTGCCCTGCCACAACGTGTCAGGACTAGGAAGTTAGTAGGGACATATGGGTTAGTAACTGAGGGGAGGGTAAAGTGATTCATTTACAAACGCAGAGTCGCGGTTTGATGCGAGATAGTGTCTAGGCGGAATTTAAATGAATCAACGGGTGCTGCAGTCTATAAGTCTCGGGGAAGCCCATTCCACAAGTTGACAACTCGATTGAAGAAGAAATTCTTAGATTCGTGCGAGTTAAAAGATTTACCAATAATTTTGCAACCGTTTCCCCGCGTGTAATTAGATTGGTCGATAGTGAAGTACTTACTACAGTTCATATTGTCGATGCCTTTGATGATTTTGAACACCTGAATTAAGTTGCCTCTCAATCTGCGCTGGGTTAAAGGAAATAGATTTAATTCTCTAAGACGCTCTTCGTATGGTTTGTTCTTTAGGCTAGGAGTACAAAGGAGGAGTACAAAGGAAATCAAGCAACAACAGATCTAGTGACCCTTCTAGGTTGCTTGTCCTCCAAAACACTGAGGATCAAGTGTCCAAACAGTGGGTTTAGAGTGGGTAAGGGAACATTGGAAAGGGAACTACTGCCCTGCCACTAACGTGGCAGGACTAGGAAGTTAGTAGGGGACATATGGGTTAGTAACTGAGGGGAGGATAAAGTTATTCATTTACAAACGCAGTCAGTCGCGGGTTTGATGCGAGATATTTGTCTAGGCGGAATTTAAATGAATCAACGGTGCTGCAGTCTATAACGTCTCGGGGAAGCCCATTCCACAAGTTGACAACTCGATTGAAGAAGAAATTCTTAGATTCGTGCGAGTTAAAAGATTTACCAATAATTTTGCAACCGTTTCCCCGCGTGTAATTAGATTGGTCGATAGTGAAGTACTTACTACAGTTCATATTGTCGATGCCTTTGATGATTTGAACACTTGAATTAAGTCGCCTCTTAATCTGCGCTGGGTTAAAGGAAATAGATTTAATTCTCTAAGACGCTCTTCGTATGGTTTGTTCTTTAGGCTATGTATCATTTTGGTAACTCTACGTTGAACTCGTTCTAGCTTGTTTATATCTTTTTGGTAATAAGGGCACCAGGATTGAACGCAGTATTCCAGAAGAGGGCGGACTAAGGAATTGTAAAGGGTTAGGATAACTTCTTTGGATTTATGCTCAAATGACCTGCCTATAAAGCCAATTATTTTGTTTGCCTTCTTAACAACTTCTGAACATTGTTGACTCGGTTTTAGGTTACTCGATATTGTTACTTCCCAGATCAGTTTCTCTGTTTACATTCTTAAGCTGAGTGCCATTCATCGAATAGTTTGCTTTCTCATTTAGGTATCCGACATGTAGTACTTTACATTTATCCGCATTGAAACTCATTTGCCAAATTTGGGCCAACATGACAATTTATCTAGATTGTGTTGCATATCGTCAACTTGTTCTTTTGAGAGTACGCTATTTGCAATTTTTGTATCGTCAGCAAATTTTGAGATTGTGCAGGTGAGACCCTCATCTATGTCGTTGATGTAAATTAGAAAGATAATTGGTCCTAGTACCGATCCCTGGGGTACCCCGCTACTTACATTGGTCCATTTAGATGCCTTACCGTTTATGACTACCCTTTGCTTTCTGTTGCTGAGCCAATTTTCTATCCATTTCAACACACCGTCTTGTATTCCATGCGCTTTTAGTTTTAGCAGTAAACGTTTGTGGGGAACTTTGCGAAAGGCCTTTTGAAAATCAAGGTATATAATTTCTAGAGCTTAGCTCTCATCGTAGAGGTGGAGGATATCGTGGAAGAAGTCTAAGAGGTTTGTTAAACAGGAACGTTTTTTACGAAAGCCGTGTTGAGTATCTTTAAGTATGTTATTTTCCTCCAAGTGATTTACGAGTCTGTCTCGTATGACCGTTTCTTAGCATTTTACAGAAACTGAGGTTAAGCTAATTAGACGATTAGAGAGAAGAGAGAGAGGAGACAGAGAGAGAGAGAGAGAGAGGAGAGAGGAGAGAGAAGAGAGAAGAGAGAAGAGAGAGAGAGAGAGAGAGAGAGAGAGAGAGAGAGAGGAGAGAGAGAGAAGAGAGAGGAGAGAGAGAGAGAGAGAGAGAGAGAGAAGAGAGAGAGAGAAGAGAGAGAGAAGAGAGAGAGAGAGAGAGAGAGCGAGAGAGAGAGAGAGAGAGAGAGAGAGAGAGAGAGAGAGAGAGAGAGAGAGAGGGGAGGAGGAGAGAGAGAGAGAGAGAGAGAGAGAGAGAGAGAGAGAGAGAGAGAGAGAGAGAGAGAGAGAGAGAGAGAGAGAGAGAGAGAGAGAGAGAGAGAGAGAGAGAGAGAGAGAGAGAGAGAGAGAGAGAGAGAGAGAGAGAGAGAGAGAGAGGGGTTTCAGGATTTTCCAGAGGAATGAGAGGATTTATACAGTACCAGTTTTCCCCCACATAGAGTTTCCTGGTTGCGATGAACATTTGCATTTTGTATGCGCAAATTGGCTTTACATTTGCCGTTTAATAGTTATATACTACATCATTAAATGTATATTTGTTCAGGAATAGTAAAATATGAAATTTAGTATACACATCAATATTTTTAGTTACCCCCCTCCTCGGCACGAATACAAATAATTAACAATCTAAACTATGACAACTGAACTACCACGTTATTTATACTACCAGTATTATAAATTCGTTACCCGTTTACATGCGATCGGTCATAAAATATAAAAGTACGTGACATCGTGATGATATGTACCCCACAATAATTAAGTATTTCAGTTGCAGCAGTAAGAAATGATCCAGACGTCTTTTGATACAGTGTAGCAGATCTGTGTGTGGTAAAAAGTGTTGACTGGGACCGTGGTATGTGACCCAGGTTTTTATTGAGGCAAGTCGTGATGTTTGGGGCTAGTTCTGATGGTGGTGGTGTTTGTGGTGTTGATTGTTGGTGTTGCGGTTGTGGTGCTAATTGTGGTGTTTGGTATGAGGTTTTGTTGTGGTTGTTGTGTGTATTGTGATGTTTGTTGCCGTTGTGGTTGTGGTGTGTATTGTAATAGTATTTATTAGGGTGTTTATTAAGTCACTTGCTGATTTTGCTCTTGTGGTGGTGATGTAGTTGCTGTTGTGATTGTGGTGTTTAGTGTGATACCGATAGTGTTTATTGTGGTGTTTGGTGTGTTGTATTCTTGTGGTTGTGGTGTTTAGTGTGATAGTGTTTATTATGGTGTTTATTGAGTTGCTTGTTGTTGTTGTGGTGGTGGTGTTTGGTGTGATGTTTGTGATGTTGTTGTTGTAGTGGTGGTATTTGTTGATGTTGATGCTGTGGTGGTGATGTTGTGTTTGGTATGTTGGAGTTTGTGATGATTGTTGTGGTGGTTATAGTTGTGGTATTTAAGGGGAGACTGACCGTTTGTTTGGTCTATTAATTAATGTATTTATATATTTTTTTTAGTTTCCTCCCTAGACCTCCATCAAGCTTAGAAAAACACCCCCTAGACCCCCCTTCAAGATAAATTTGTAAATTTTTCGGTAGAAAAATGTCCCGGCCGAAGGCCGGTTCCTCTTAAAATTGCAGGCTCGCTATCGCTCGCCAAGAAATAATTGACACCTAAATGGCACGAAAGGGCTTAAAATTGACAACGAAATGGGCCGAAAGGTGTTAAAATCGCCAAACCAATGGGCCGAACGTCTTATAATCTCAAAACTAGTGGGGCTACACATTAGGGAGAAGGGGGTCCAGAAAAACGGTCTTCCTCCCCTTAATTATTGTGGTAGAGGAATGAGGTGGAGGTTTATGCTGTGTAGGGTAAGCTGTGTAGGGTAAGCTGTGTAGGGTATGCTGTGTAGGGTATGCTGTGTAGGGTAAGCTGTGTAGGGTATGCTGTGTAGGGTAAGCTGTGTAGGGTATGCTGTGTAGGGTAAGCTGTGTAGGGTATGCTGTGTAGGGTAAGTTGTGTAGGGTATGCTGTGTAGGGTATGCTGTGTAGGGTAAGCTGTGTAGGGTATGCTGTGTAGGGTATGCTGTGTAGGGTATGCTGTGTAGGGTAAGCTGTGTAGGGTAAGCTGTGTAGGGTAAGCTGTGTAGGGTATACTGTGTAGGGTAAGCTGTGTAGGGTATGCTGTATAGGGTATGTTGTGTAGGGTATGCTGTGTAGGGTATGTTTTGTAGGGTATGCTGTGTAGGGTAAGCTGTGTAGGGTATGCTGTGTAGGGTATGCTGTGTAGGGTATGCTGTGTAGGGTATGCTGTGTAGGGTATGCTGTGTAGGGTATGCTGTGTAGGGTATGATGTGTAGGGTATGCTGTGTAGGGTATGCTGTGTAGGATATGCTGTGTAGGGTATGCTGTGTAGGGTATGCTGTGTAGGGTAAGCTGTGTAGGGTATGCTGTGTAGGGTATGCTGTGTAGGGTATGCTGTGTAGGGTATGCTGTGTAGGGTAAGCTGTGTAGGGTATGCTGTGTAGGGTATGCTGTGTAGGGTAAGCTGTGTAGGGTATGCTGTGTAGGGTATGCTGTGTAGGGTATGCTGTGTAGGGTATGATGTGTAGGGTATGCTGTGTAGGGTATGCTGTGTAGGGTATGCTGTGTAGGGTAAGCTGTGTAGGGTATGCTGTGTAGGGTATGTGTAGGGTATGCTGTGTAGGATATGCTGTGTAGGGTAAGCTGTGTAGGGTATGCTGTGTAGGGTATGCTGTGTAGGGTAAGCTGTGTAGGGTAAGCTGTGTAGGGTATGCTGTGTAGGGTATGCTGTGTAGGGTATGCTGTGTAGGGTAAGCTGTGTAGGGTAAGCTGTGTAGGGTATGCTGTATAGGGTAGGTGTGTAGGGTATGCTGTGTAGGGTAGGGTAAGCTGTGTAGGGTATGTGTGTAGGGTATGCTGTGTAGGGTATGCTGTGTAGGGTATGCTGTGTAGGGTATGCTGTGTAGGGTATGCTGTGTAGGGTATGCTGTGTAGGGTATGCTGTGTAGGGTATGCTGTGTAGGGTATGCTGTGTAGGGTAAGCTGTGTAGGGTATGCTGTGTAGGTTATGCTGTGTAGGGTAAGCTGTGTAGGGTATGCTGTGTAGGGTATGCTGTGTAGGGTATGCTGTGTAAGGTATGCTGTGTAGGGTATGATGTGTAGCGTATGCTGTGTAGGGTATGTGTTTGGCGAGTTTAGTGCGGTTGGTGATACTCGTTGTTTGTGATGTTTGATGTTATTATGTTATTTGTTGTGGAGGTGCTGTTCGTGGCATGTGGTGTGTTCGAGGTGTTGATGTTAGTTGTGATAATGGGGTGTGGTGTGGTGTTTGTACTGAATCTTAAGCATTACCTGATATTTATTTACTGATATATGCTAATAATGTGTGGTGTTTTAAGAACCTAGAAATAGATAGAAGCAAAGCGTGGAGAGTTAATAACCAAAAAGGGTGTTATTTACTGTAAATTTAGATGTCCCTGTCTGTCACCATTTACTCAGATTTCCCTGTCTGTCACCATTTACTCAGATTTCCCTGTCTGTCACCATTTACTCAGATTTCCCTGTCTGTCACCATTTACTCAGAAAGCACGAGTTGGAAAAGCAGTTAAAAGGAACAACCCTCCTCCAGAAATATAATATATATTTATCCAACATATCTTTTGCGTTATAAAGATAAATTATCCAGTTATAACAAAAATTGTGTGATATAGTTTAAGGGGAGACTTCCACCTGGAGGATTTTTTTCTGAACCTCTTTCTCCCTCATGTTTAGTCCCATTGTTTGTGAGATTTAAAGACGCTTGCCCCATTGGTTTGGCGATTTTAAGAACGCTCGCCCCATTTCTGTCAATTTTAAGACCATTCGTGCCATTTAGGTGTCTATTTTTTCCTGGCGAGCGATAGCGAGCCTGTAATTTAAGGGGAACCGGCCTTCGGCCGGGACATTTTTCTACCGAAAAATTTACAAATTTATCTTTCAAGGGGGAGTAATTTTAAGCTTGATAGAAGTCTAGGGAATCAACTAAAAACCTCCCCTTAGGGAGCTCAGACGGTATTGTGCGGCATAATTTCCTGGTTCGGCTCAATGGTTTAAGGAAGGGGTTTAGTTTGCTCTCTAAACATCTATCAAACTTAAAAAAACACCCACAAGATATACATTTGTACATTTTTCGGTAGAAAAATTTCCCGGCCGAAGGCCGATTCCTCTTCAAATACAGGCTCGCTATCGCTCACCAGGAAAAAAAATCGACACCTAAATGTCACGAAAGGTCTTAATATTGGCAAAGAAATGGGACAAAAGGTCTGAAAATCGACAAACTAACGGAACGAACGTCTAAAAACCTCAAAATTAATATGCTAAACATGAAGGAGAAGGGGCTCAAGAAAAACCAACTGCCTCCCCTTAACTTACATGTCACAATATAATTCGTTGCTACACACCCCCTCTCAACCCCTTCCCCCCTCTCTCTCCTTTCCCCCCCCCCCCCCTCTCCTTGAGTGAACCTATTTGAACTATTGACCCTTCCTCATGGGCCCCCTGCGAGTTAGTGTTTACCCTGGGTGTTTTTGTAGGCGTGTTTCCTCCTCCCGGTGGTTGGCACAGCTGATAAGGCACGTAGCTGGCCTCCCTGGGGGGGGGGGGCTCAACCTCTCCTCTGTAGCACTTCGACACACGGATCTTTTGTTGTTTGAGAAATATGAGGGACATGTTTGAGAGACAGTATTTATCTACAGTTTGCATTGATTTGTTCAATATTATTGTTGCTTTTGTTATTGTTGATGATGATAAGACACATTGCCAAGACCTACAATGGTGTCCAATAGAAAAAGTTTAAGAAATACTTCAGCAATTTACGATATTCTCCCAACATAATATACACACCAGCATTTTAAGGGGAGGTTTTTAGTTTGGTCTCTAGATATCCACCACGCTTAAGATTACACCTCCTTGAGCCCCTTTCTAGAGAAATTTGTACATTTTTCGGTAGAAAAATGTCCCGGCTGAAAGCCGTTTCCTCTTAAATTACAGGCTCGCTATCGCTCGCCAGGATAAAATCGACACCTAAATGGCACGAAAGGTCTTAAAATTGACAGAAATGGGTCGAAAGTTCTTAAAATTGTCAAAATAATGGGGCGAACGTCTTAAAATTAGAAAAGCAATGGGGCTAAACATGAGGGAGAAAGGAGTCAAGAAAAAAATCCCTCAAGTGGAGACCTCCCCTTAACTCGTATCTAAATAAACATATAAGGCAAGAATTACAATGGTACTTGCAAAACAATTAGACCTATTACATGCAATTAGACGCCGATGCTTATATATTATCAATACTGCTACTACAGCCAGAGGATTTTTGTTAGCTTCAGAAAGAACCTCAATAGGGATGAAAAGGCAAACAACTGTCTTAATTCACCCTCTAACATTGACAATTCATTTCCAAGCTTGCTAAAATTGTCAAGAAGTAGTCAAGCTGAAACATTAATTGGTGTTATCTGATTGAAAAGGTTAACCCCTTCAGTACGATTGCACAATTTGTCCATTTTATTCTAGCATATAGTAGACGATTTTCGGCAACCTAGGAAGAATCTGTGGGACTCGCTTTTTTTCTCTTTCTCTCCCTCTCTCTTTGGCATGTATCCATTTGGCCCCATTCAGTCTACTGTTTTAAGACGTTTACCCCCATCCAGGTGTCAATATTTTCCTGGCGAGCGGTAGCGAGCCAGCATATATATATTTTTGTTTTGACAGCAAGCTAAATTTATACATTTTTCGATAGAAAATTTTCTCCGGCGAAGCCGGATTTCTCCATACAATGCTGGCTCGCTATCGCTTGCCAGGAAGATATCGACACCTGGATGGGGATAAACGTCTTAAAACAGTTGGCTGAATGGGGCCGAATGGATACAACCCAGGGAAAGAGAGAAAAGGAGAAAAAGATTAAAAAAACGGTGACCCCCCTTAAATACGTCATCGTATTGAAAAGGTTAAGCCTCCGTGCCTGCAGTGCCTTGAGGGAGAGTGATTGAGGAAGCAGTGGACGTGAGGGGGGCACTGCTTCCTTGCTTGCCAGGACCCGTGTGTGAGCAGGGGGTGTGTGAGGTGTAAACAGGAGGTGTGAGGGGGTCAGGGAGAGGGTGTGTTGTAGAGGGGGCGATAGTTGATGGGGTCATTAGGAGAGAGAGAGTATGTGTTTTTGTGTGTGTGTGTGTGTGTTTGTGTGTGTGTGTGTGGGCGTGAGGTATACAGGGAATGTAAAGACAGGTGTAAGGGAGCTCAGGGAGATCGTGTGTTACAGAGGGATCGATGATTGATAGAGTTGCGTCTTTATCAACTCAACTCAACCAGTTGACCGATTCAAGTACCGTATAATATCAGCTATAGTAAATTCACTATAATTAGGCTATACATCTAAACCAATAACCTCTCGTAACTCAACAGTGACTACATCATTCGAGCTGACATTTCTACCATATGGGAAGAGTCAGCTGAGAAATAAATGTGGAATTTATGCCCTACCCTTTTTTTAGCTACCAGAGTTTAATGGTCATAATTGCTGGCCTAGATATAATGAATAGACTATAGTAGATATCAACCAGTGCCAACCCGAAAACAAACGAGTAAACCCATGCCTGCTTCTTGATAAACAAACAAGTAAACCCATGCCTGCTTCTTGATAAACAAACTAGTAAACCCATGCCTGCTTCTTGATAAACAAACAAGTAAACCCATGCCTGCTTCTTGATAAACAAACAAGTAAACCCATGCCTGCTTCTTGATAAACAAACAAGTAAACCCATGCCTGCTTCTTGATAAACAAACAAGTAAACCCATGCCTGCTTCTTGATAAACAAACAAGTAAACCCATGCCTGCTTCTTGATAAACAAACAAGTAAACCCATGCCTGCTTCTTGATAAACAGGTTAACTTAAGGGGAGATGGGTCGTTTTTCTGGGCACCCTTCTCCCTCATGTTTAGCCTCATTAGTTTTCAAATTATAAGATATTTATAAGTTGAATCAAACAATAAAATGTGGAATGCGATATATCTAGCTGCTACCGATAGAAGACAATCCCGCTGCACCTACTACTATTAAACCCTACTTATTTATTTGTTTGTGTAGTATTGCATGCATTGGAATCATGCAAGGATAGAGTGGGTTAAGTAATATAGTGTTTGTGTTATCTAATAATGCGGGTAGCGTGATTTGGCCCTGGCGCAAAACAACTAAAGGGATTGCGAAAATATTTCACTTCACCGGCCTCCTATGTCGAGAGAGAGAGAGAGAGAGAGAGAGAGAGAGAGAGAGAGAGAGAGAGAGAAAGAGAGAGAAAGAGAGAGAAAGAGAAAGAGAGAGAGTGAGTGTGAGTGAGTATGTAGTGAGGGACTGGTAGAGGGGGCCCACCTCGTTTATTTTCTCTCTCCCTCTCTCTTTGGGTATCATCCATTCGGCACCATTCAGTCTACTGGTTTAAGACGTTTATCCCCATCCAGGTTACGATTTTTTCCTGGCGAGCGGTAGCGAGCCAGCATATTTCTAAAAAAAAAAAATTGACAGCAGGCTAAATTTGTACATTTTTCGATAGAAAAATTTCTCCGAAGCCGGATTTCTCCATACAATGCACGCTCGCTTCCGCTCGCCAGGAAGAAATCGACACCTGGATGGGGATATAAGTCTTAAAACAGGAGGTTGAATGGTGCCGAATGGATAAAAGCTAGAGAAAGAAAAGGAGAAAAAAAGCAGGTCACCCCCCTTAAAAAGCGAGTGTCAATAAAACTCTCTCTGATGTATTCTAGCAATGTCTCTAGATTCTGGTTTGGTTTCAGTAGTAGGACTATATGAAATAATATTACACATTATGAAGGACTATCAAGGTAAGATAGGAAAGTAACCCCTGCCAGTACACTAATTATGTGGGACCCCAAAACACGCCATCTATTGTACCTTCACTGAACTACATCATACTGTTTTTGTGGGACACGAAATTAGCCTTACGAGGCATTATTTTATTTGTATTATAGATAAAGGTATTCAATGCTTTGTTATAATATATGTGAAGAGGAATTATTGTTTTCACCAGGTGTTTCGGATTCACACAGTGGCTGGGTAAAGCCGGAGACACACGAGCCCTTTTTAGAGCAATGTTTACGGGCAATTATGGTCTGGAAGTTTACAAAATTACACTTTATCAGAATTCAGCCTCCTAACATAATCTACCTTCGGCCTAATTTCCGATTTCAGTGCGAAAAGTCTCAAACTATTATGAGAAAAAAACTTGTTCATCGAAAACTGCCGGAAAAATCGCTCGTGTGACACTGCCTTAAGGGAATAAACTGTTGTCGTTGATAGTACTTCTCTCGGGTTCTACTCCTCATATCTTAACTTGAATATTGTATTTAAACCTTGCACTCATGTCTGTTTTGATGTGAATAATTCAGAGTGCTTGTACTCACACACCTTTGCTTTCACTATTTATACACTCCTATTGGTGGTGTAATGGTTAAGGCTCGTCCACACGAAGACCAAAACATTGCACAAAACATGACTGGTAGCATGCCTTGAACATGCTCTATACATGCACCCGAACAAGCCCCAAACATGATGGTAAACCTGCCGTCCAGTTTAAGTTCATAATGCTACAAACACACAGCCATGAAACGTCCACACTACAGTGTCTCGAAACATGTTTGGGGGTTTGAACGTCCAAACGAGAGATGTCGAACATGTATGCGAACATGGCCAAAGCAATGTTTCGAACATGCCTCAATACATGTCTCCCTACCGTGTGGCCGAGCCCTTTAGGTGTCTAAAAATCTGTGTGTGATAACCCAGGTTCGAATCCCGTTGGATCATATATTTGCTTTCATTAATTTCATTGGAGTTGTTTGGTGGTGTGGTGAAATTAATAATAATAAAACAAAAAATAGATTATTAAATGATATGCAGTATATATACAGTATATTGTAACCACCATTTCTACACCTATGTTAAATAATCCTTGTAAACCAAAGCTCGTGTATCATCTCTAATCTTAGTTTCCCAGCTCATTAAAGATTGTACGCTCACACGGATAAGTGTATACGGCCAATGGACAATTAGTGCCTGGTCAATATTTTAATGGTAAAGCTTCTTTATAACTCTATGCCTTCATATTTTCCAGATATAAAATGTATATCCATACAATCAATGATATTAATTATATATTAGACAAATCAGAAAGAGCTATACTATTACTTGCTCGGCCTCTCGTGATTTTTTTACCAAATCGTCAGCTTTCAAAAGATGGCTCATAAGCCCATATGTCCGAGATAGATTAAAAGAACAGAAGAATGCACTATTGCTGAAACGGTAATGAATCAACTAATATACCGCAAGACATTACCATGACTCACACACTTCAGATTCGGCATTTGGATGGTTCGAAGCTTCGATTTTTGGCGCTATTATTGTCTGACACACTATTCCTGCCAGTAGATATCTGCCAAGCTGCCTCTGTGCGTGTGCGCGGTCATTTTTCGTGTATTTTGTGTATTGTGATGCTCAGTGTATAGCGCTATAACTAATTTAACTACAACACTGATGGACAGACAATGTACAACAGGAGGTAAGCTAAACAACGTCCATTTCGCAATATGTATAGTTCTGGGATAGCTATAAGATCGGCTTCAAGACGAATTGACAGCCCTTGAAGACTGGGAAGCCAAGTGGCAGATGACCTTTAGACCAGACAAATGCCACCAAATATGTTTTACCCGCTCCAAGAAACCAGTCCCATTTGCCTATAAACTCCATAATACCAACCTTGATACAGTCCATTCACATAAGTATTTGGGATTCCACCTCTCAGCAGACATGAGGTGGAGCACACAATTGTGAATAGTTCTCGTTTTTCCGCGGTTAGCTAGACTCCCACAGGACCTCATTGGGTGACGTCAGAGCCTGCTGAGGGATGGGAACTTCACTGGTGTCACATGGATTTGGGAGCATGTAAACAATTTGAGGTTTTGTTTATATCTCGGTCCACACAGTGATTTAACTTGTGTGTGCTGTATATATGTGTGCTGGTAGAGGAGGGTAGGTGCGTTGGGGTGTTGTACTTGCTTATGAGTGTGTGTGTGTGTGCTAATAGGGGAGGGTGGGTAGTTATATTATGTACTGTATATATTTATCATTTATGTTGGGGTGTTGTACTTGCTTGTGAGTGTGTGTGCGTTTATGTGTGTGTGTGCTGGATTTTTACGTGTATATGTGTCTGTCACGTGTGTTGGGGTGTTTTGCTTCCTTGTGTGTGTGTGTGTGTAAGTGAGTGAGCATGCAAAACGTGCATGATGCTATGTGTTTGTGTAAGTGAGTGAGTGTGCATTATGACACATGTATGTTACGTGTGTGTGTGTGTCGTTTTCTGAGTGTATGTGTGACTGACATGGGTATGGTGAAGAGGGTATTGTCTACGCTGCCTGGTGGGAGGGGGGGGGGGGGGACGGAATTGATTACAAGGGGTTGAGTGGAGAGCAAGTCGAATACCAACATTTAGTCAAAAGGATAAGAAGTGATGTAAACCAGTTTTAATTCACTGCAAGACTATAATGCAGTTAAACCTAAGATACAAAAAGAGTAATATGCATCAGTGTTTTATTCATTGCGAGAATATTATATATATAACTAAGCCATATATATATTATATATATAATATATATATATATATATATATATATATATATATATATATACATATTATATACCAGATATTTTATTCATTGCGAGACTATAATGTAACTATCATGACTAATCATATAATATTTAGGTACGTTATGCAGGGTATTTCAAAAATACCTTTCATAAATTTCAGAATGAATAGACTTAGCAATAATAAATATGCTTTGCTATGTGACGGTTTTGGAAATATCTCGTATTTACCGGGATATTACACATATTAGTTTAAATAGGGAAGTCAAGGGGATGAAAACGATCAGTAGATTACCATCACCTCAATTACTGTATTTTGTCATATATGTTTTATCAATGTATTTTACAGTATTTTAAAACGGGTGCTCAAAGTTTCTCCCTCCCTCGTTAATACAGGCTTGGGCTCGGCGTATAAGAGACTGTCGTACACGTTCAAATATCCCTGGTGTGTTTCTTTCTTCTCTGCAAGCCTCTTGAACTTGTTGCCACAGTTACTGACGGGTGTTGATTTGTGAAGCATTATACCCTGTTCTTCAAGTGTCCCCAAAGATAAAAGTCAAGTGGAGTTAGGTCCGGTGATCTATGTGGCTAGGCGATGGGTCCACCAAGGCCTATCCACTTTTCAGGCTACATACCATTAAGGGAGCCCACCTCGCTTTATTTCTCTTTCTCTCCCTCTCTTTGGCTTGTATCCATTCGGCCCCATTCAGCCTACTATTTTAAGACGTTTACCCCATCCAGGTGTCAATATTTTCTTGGCGAGCGGTAGCAAGCCAGCATATATATATATTTTTGTTTTGACAGCAAGCTAAATTTGTAAATTTTTCGATAGAAAAATTCCTCCAATCAGCATCTCCAATTTCTACAATGCTGGCTCGCTATCGCTCGCCAGGATAAAAATCGACACCTGGATGGGGATAAACGTCTTTAAACAGTTGGCTGAATGGGGCCGAATGGATACAAGCCAGGGAAAGAGAGAAAAGGAGAGAAAGATAAAACAAATCAGGTGACCCCCCTTAAGGAAATCCCTCGTTCAGAGTGAGCTGGAGCCCCATCATACATGAACCACATTTGTCTACGTGCTCTGAGAGGCACATCTTTTAAACCTTTCACGCATATGACGCGATGTTGAGCCTATTGGGGATACTTTAAAGCCTTTGTTACCATCAGGGGTATTTAGAAACCTTTAGTTTAGTTACTTCAACCTCTGCAGTTGTCTTTGAGTTAGCTGTGGGCAGGAAACTAATTTTGGAGAGGTAATTATAAGAGTGAGAGAACGCTATTTATTATTGCTAATCTAGCAACCTCTGCGTCATAAATGCGTGAAAGGGTTAAGTAGTATGGGTAAGTCAGTACATCCTTCTTTCTCTCACCTCACATTACCTTGTGAAGCTTCATGCATACAGTATTCGAACCCGTGAAGCAACTTGATGGAGCACCTATTGTAAATACTGTAAAATACATTGATGTTAAGGGGAGATTTCCACTTGAGGGACTTTTTACTTGACCCCTTTCTCCCTCATGTCTAGCCCCATTGCTTTTGAGATTTTAAGACGTTTGCCCCCACTAGTTTGGTGATTTTTAAGAATTTCTGCCCCATTCTGTCAATTTTAAGACCTTTCGTGCCATTTAGGTATCGATTTTATCCTGGCGAGCGATAGCGAGCCTGTAATTTAAGAGTAATCGGCCTTCGGCTGGGACATTTTTCTACCGAAAAATGTACAAATTTATCTTGAATGGGGGTCAAGGGGGTGAAATTTTAAGATTGCAGGAAGAGTAGGAAACAAACTAGAAACCTCCGCTTAACAAATGTACAACAAAATACAGTAATTGAGGTGATGGTAACCTGCTGATCGTTTGCATCCCCTCCTAGATTTTCCTATTTAAACTAAAATGTGTAATATCCCGGTAAATATGAGATATTTCCAAAACCGTCACATACTATAGTATATTTATTATTCCTAGGCCTATCCATTCTGAAATTTATGAAACGTATTTGTAAAACACCCTATATAAATTGTATATGCATTTTACATAATATATAAATTTTATATGCATTTTACATATATACAAATAGATAGAAATAAATTGGGGTCAAAATAGGTCGTGGTTATTATAGGACACCATAGAAGAATCAAAGTGTAAGCATTATTATATTTGTTTATTGTTCTCTATACTGTCCTTGTGCTGGACCCGTATAGATGTTTACATAGAGTTCAGTATATTTTATAAAACTTGAAGTTATATACTACTATGGTATGTGTGTACGAGAGAGAGAGAGAGAGAGAGAGAGAGAGAGAGAGAGAGAGAGAGAGAGAGAGAGAGAGAGAGAGAGAGAGAAGGGTGAGTGTCTGTGAGAGTCATCAAGTGCCAGGTGGTGATCAGGATGTCTCAGTGGCACTCAACAAACCCCTCTTCCCTCTCCTCACCTCCCTCAATATCCTCCTCCTCCTCCACGGGCGTCTTCTATTTCTTTAATATATTTATGGTTACCCTCCCCCCCCCATTCCTTATCTGTCAATGGGGCTCTATCTTTCTCCCCCACTCCCCCCCCCCCCCAACCTCTTCCATATCTATCTCCCCCACTCCACCCCACCCTCTTCCATATCTATCAATGGGGCCATATCTTTCTTACCGCCCCCCCCCCCATTGCTTATCTGTCAATGGGGCCATATCTTTCTTAACCCCCCCCCCCTTCCATATCTATCAGTGGGACCATATCTTTCTCTCCCCCCCCCCCTTCCATATCTATCAGTGGGGCCATATCTTTCTTAACCCCCCCCCCCCTTCCATATCTATCAGTGGTACCATATCTTTCTCTCCCCCCCCCTTCCATATCTATCAGTGGGACCATATCTTTCTTAACCCCCCCCCCCCCCTTTCCATGTCTTGGGGCCATATCTTTCTCCATATCTTTCTCCCCCCCCCCCCTTCCATGTCTATCAGTGGGACCATATCTTTCTTAACCCCTCTCCCCTTCCATGTCTATCAGTGGGACCATATCTTTCTTAACTCCTCCCCCCTTCCATGTCTATCAGTGGGACCTTAACTTTCTTAGCACACCCCTTCCATATCTATCAGTGGGGCCATATCTTTCTTAAACCCCCCCCCCCCTTCCATGTCTATCAGTGGGGCCATATCTTTCTTACCCCCCCCCCCTTCCATATCTATCAGTGGGCCATATCTTTCTTACCCCCCCCCCTTCCATATCTATCAGTGGGACCTTATCTTTCTTACCCCCCCCCCCCTCTTTCTTAACCCCCCCTTCCATGTCTATCAGTGGGGCCATATCTTTCTTAACCCCCCCCCCCCCCTTCCATATCTATCAGTGGGGCCATATCTTTCTTAACCCCCCCCCCCCCCCCTTCCATGTCTATCAGTGGGGCCATATCTTTCTTACCCCCCCCCCCCCTTCCATATCTATCAGTGGGGCCATATCTTTCTTAACCCTCCCCCCTTCCATATCTATCAGTGGGACCTTATCTTTCTTCCCCCCACCCCCCTTCCATGTCTATCAGTGGGGCCATATCTTTCTTAACCCCCCCCCCCCCTTCCATATCTATCAGTGGGGCCATATCTTTCTTACCCCCCCCCCCCTTCCATGTCTATCAGTGGGACCATATCTTTCTTAACCCCCCCCCTTCCACCCCCCCCACCATATCCTTAACCCCTCCCCCTTCCATATCTATCAGTGGGACCATATCTTTCTCTCCCCCCCTTCCATATCTATCAGTGGGACCATATCTTTCTTAACCCCCCCCCCCTTCCATGTCTATCAGTGGGGCCATATCTTTCTTACCCCCCCCCCCCTTCCATATCTATCAGTGGGACCATATCTTTCTTACCCCCCCCCCCTTCCATGTCTATCAGTGGGGCCATATCTTTCTTACCCCCCCCCCCCTTCCATATCTATCAGTGGGACCATATCTTTCTTAACCCCCCCCCCCCTTCCATGTCTATCAGTGGGGCCATATCTTTCTTACCCCCCCCCCTTCCATATCTATCAGTGGGGCCATATCTTTCTTAACCCCCCCCTTCCATGTCTATCAGTGGGGCCATATCTTTCTTAACCCCCCCCCCCCCCCTTCCATGTCTATCAGTGGGGCCATATCTTTCTTACCCCCCCCCCCCTCCTTCCATGTCTATCAGTGGGGCCAAATCTTTCTTACCCCCCCCCCCCCTTCCATATCTATCAGTGGGGCCATATCTTTCTTAACCCCCCCCCCCTTCCATATCTATCAGTGGGGCCACATCTTTCTTAACCCCCCCCCCCCCTTCCATGTCTATCAGTGGGGCCATATCTTTCTTAAACCCCCCCCCCTTTCATGTCTATCAGTGGGGCCATATCTTTCTTACCCCCCCCCCCCTTCCATATCTATCAGTGGGGCCATATCTTTCTTAACCCCCCCCCCTTCCATGTCTATCAGTGGGGCCATATCTTTCTTACCCCCCCCCCCCCCTCCCATCTCTCTCACTGGTGCCATATCCTTCTCACCCCCCCCCCCCCTCTTCCATATCTATCAGTGGGGCCATATCTTTCTTAACCCCCCCCCCCCTCCATGCCTATCAGTGGGACCATATCTTTCTTCCCCCCCCCCCTCCCTTCCATGTCTATCAGTGGGGCCATATCTTTCTTACCCCCCCCCCTCTTCCATATCTATCAGTGGGGCCATATCAGCGGCTGAGACCGATTCGATGGATGGCACTGACGAACTATGAGGTTATTTATTGAAAAGGAAATGAGACACACAACCGTAGTTCTGATAAAATATATTGACTACCTCTTGCCTGCTATAGCCACCGACGGATTAACCCCTTCAGCACCATGATGCATTTTTACTTTGGATTCTGGCTAAAATTAGATAATATTATGCAGTTTAAGAAGGACCTGTGTCATTAAGAGGGTTTATTGAGATCGTAGTTACCCTTTTAGGTGCTAGAGGTGGAGTATAAACTATAGAAAATCGTCTAATGGTAACTAGAATAGGATGAACATTACGTCATGGTGCTGAAGGGGTTAACATTTTTCGCCCGAATGCCCCGAGTTGAAAGCGCTACGTCAGACCCGTGAAGAAGACGACTGTGAACAACTAATGAAGGGGAGACAGACCGTTTTTCTGGACCCCCTTCTCCCTAATGTTTAGCCCCACTAGTTTTGAGATTTTAAGTCGTTGGTTTCATTAGTTTGGGGATTTTATGACCTTTCACCTCATTTCTTTGTCAATGTTAAGACCCTTCGTGCCATTTAGGTGTTGAGTTTTTCCTGGCGAGCGATAGCGAGCCTGTAAGTTTAGGACGAATCGGCCTTTGGCCGGGACATTTTATTACCGAAAAATGTACAAATCTAGCTTGAAGGGGGGTCTAGGGGGTATTTTTCTAAGCTTGATGGAGGTCTAGGGAGGAAACTACAAAAATATATGAATAAATGAATTAATAGACCAAACAAACAGCCACTGTCCCCTTATGTCAAGAAGGGAAAGAGGAGCTTCCCCACATCCTCAGAGTTTGGAAGGAAGACTCACCGACGAAGTAGCCATTTCCTGAAGTACAAAGGAGTACAAAGGAAATCAAGCAACAACAGATCTAGTGACCCTTCTAGGTTGCTTGTCCTCCAAAACACTGAGGATCAAGTGTCCAAACAGTGGTTTAGAGTGGGTAAGGGAACATTGGAAATGGAATTACTGCCCTGGAACTAATGTCCGTGGCAGGATTAGGAAGTTAGTAGGGGACAGATGGGTTAGTAACTGAGGGGGGGATAAAATAAAGTTATTCATTTACAAACGCAGTCAGTCGCGGGTTTGAAGCGAGATATTTGTCTAGGCGGAGTTTAAATGAAGTAGCAACCATCCTCCCCCCTTGCTCCTGGAATAGCAGCAACCATCTCCCTTGTTTCTGAAATCGCAACCGTTTCCCCTTCATGCCTGAAACAGCAGCCGTTTTTCTCTCCCTCCTTGTTCCTGAAGCAACAACTATACCCCAGTTTCTCCTGAAGAAGCCCAAAGATGAGCTCTCTGCCTCTCTAATCAATCCCCCACCATGGTGAGCAGTGACCTAAAGTTCTCCAAGCAGTGCATTGAAGTAGAGTAGAAACCTCTTCAGTAGAGCAGTGCATGAAGAGAGTACATAGTATTTTGCACTCTCTGTAATGAGTGTAATGCACTAAACAATCTCTCTCCTTCCTCTTCGAGTATCTCCCCAGAATGGACCACAAGGTCTCTGAGAACATAACTATTCCTTGTAATTATCTCTCTCTCTCATTATTTACTCATGTTTTCTTTTGTATATATGATAATTATTCTAGTGGATATTTTTTTTCTTTTTCGGACCACACTTTTTACTAGGGTCAGAGTTTTAGATCAAAGTGAAATTTGACAGACCATGGTTATAGTCAATAATTGTGTATTTTATTTTTATATAATTATTTGCATTCACTTTTAGCTATTGTGGGGAAATTGATATTTTACAATTTTAGAATTCCCGAGGCCATTATTAGTGTTTTTAAAGAGGGGGAGTGACGGAGCAATAAGTAATTATTCGTATTTGTTTTAGGAAGTATGCCAAACACTAATATTAATATTGACCTTACTTTTCCAGGAATGGGCAGGAACGTCGAGACATTAGTTTCAAGGTATGTAATAATTATGTCTTATCAATATATGAAGGAAAAAGATGTTTGTACACACGCAAAAAGTACACGCTCGCTTCTGTGTGTGTTACAAGGAGGTTACAAGGCATAGTTGGTACGGTATCTCAAAGAACTTGCAGACTAATCTGGGGAGATACTCGAAGTGGAAAGAGGGGTATTGTGTAGAGCACGGCACTCATTGCAGTGTGTGCAAAATAATGTGTAATCTCTTCTTGAACTACTTTAGTGAAGAACTATTTGCAACTTCCGAGGGAAGTTTGTTCCAGTTAGAAAAGGTCTTCTGTGTATAAAAGTTTAATTTTAAATTCCAGCCATGCATATATGTGTTGTATTCCTATTGAGTGTGAACATTTTGTTGAAATCCACGTTGTCAAACCTATTAAGTATTTTTAAGACTTCAATGAGTTGACCTCGTAGTCTACGCGTTTCCAAAGAAAAGAGACCAAGAGATCTCAACCTTAGTATGGACTCTTCTAGTCACTCTATATCTTTCCAAAGTGTTGGAGACCAAAATTGAACAGCATATTCTGAAAAAGGTTGTATCAAAGCTTTGTAGAGTGTAAGCACTATCTCCATATTTCTATTTGGAACTGCTCTTAACCCCTCCACGCCAGGTAACGTTCTCATGCGTTCCTGTGCATTGCACCATATACCGTACTCATACATTCTGTATTTCCCACTGTAAAAAAATGCTCCGGGGGTGACATGTGGTAGTACTGAGCGATTGCCAGGATTACTAGAGGCCACCAAGCTGTCCAATGCGCATGACCTCAATACTCCATGAACCATTGCATGATAGTGCAAAGAGTCATGGCTCAATCCTGGATTTCCACGCAAAAACACCTTCACTTCCTGTCTTCCTGTCAAGGCCACATACCAGCTGGGGATGAGATTTGTTGCCTCCGTACAGGCCAGACCACGAACTTTCTTCCACACATTTTTTATGCCTTAACCAATTGTTTCACAGAGCTAGAACGAGTTGAAAAATGCATAAAACCATGAAAATCAACTGCTCAAAGGTTAGATAAGCCGAAAAATCTTGAAAATTGCCCTCTCTGGGTAGACGGGAAATTCTACAAAGCCCACAGTTTGTGGGTTAATATACCCTTTGTAATTTCTGGGCTTTCTTCTCTACTTCAGTGTGCTGCATGGACAAATTTAAGTCACTGATAGTCAGATCACTCAAAAAAAAATCCAAATCTGTCCCTTTCAGAAGTTCTACTAATAATGAGTAATCTGATTTGGGATTTGATTGGCCGATATGCATCATCCCTTGCACATTTTCAAGTTTAGTGGCATCTGTCATAATTATCTTATACCATTTACCCAGTTTCTTTAGATCCCTGCTGAGTTGTTCAACCCCTTAGGATTGTTCACATTCACTCCAAGTTTAATATCATCTGCAAACTTAGAGATCATACTCAACAGACCAATATCAATGTCATTGACATATTATATGATAAACATAAGTGTGCCAATGACAGATCCCTGTGGAACTCCAGAAGTAACTGGAGTCTATTCAGAAGAAATACAATTGATGGAAGCTTCCTGGTGTCTACCTATTAGTCAACTTTCAGTCCAGTTTGTTACTGCTGTACTGATGCCTACTGCACTCCCTTTTGATATTAGAATACAATGTAATTATTTGTGCACTCATGATCCCCTTTCTTAAAGATTGGGATGACATTGGCCAGTTTCTAACTTCTCCAGCTTCTTGCGTTTTATTGAAAATTTCCACCAAATAGGGTACCACTTGATCACGCACTTCTCACTTGACTCTGGGAAGAAAGCCATCTTGGCCAGATGACTTAAACTTGTTTACCTTTTCTATTCACTTTGACACCTTTCCTGGGTTACACATTCTGTTGAGAACTGCAACTTCATGATATAGTCCTGGATGGATTTGGAATGTCACTGGTATCTTCCTTTGTAAAGTGTGTGTGTGTGTGTGTGTGTGTGTGTGTGTGTGTGTGTGTGTGTGTGTGTGTGTGTGTGTGTGTGTGTGTGTGTGTGTGTGTGTGTGTGTGTGTGTGTGTGTGTGTGTGTGTGTGTGCAAAGGAAATCAAGCAACAACAGATCTAGTGACCCTTCTAGGCTGCTTGTCCTCCAAAACACTGAGGATCAAGTGTCCAAACAGTGGTTTAGAGTGGGTAAGGGAACATTGGAAAGGGAAAGAGTGAGTGAGTGAGTGAGTGAGTGAGTGATACTATGTGTGTTTTGTATCGTATCTATTATTACTATTTCTGTTACCGCTCCCACCACATACCCCTTCCATATCCCCTTCTCTCACGATCTCCTGACCAGCCATCAAGGTAGGGGAGGTGGAGGTCGTGAGGCCAGGGAGATTGGAGGGAGGCGAGGGAGACACGAAGGGAGTTATTGATGAAGGGTAAGGGGGAGGGAAAATTGGAAGGGGGAGGTGAAAGGTAGGGTTGGTGACAGGGGTAAGAGGTAGTGCTTTTCTTGGAAGGTGGTGAAGATACGCTGATAGAAATATGATTATGATACCGAAGGAAGAGGAGGAGGAGGGTGAGGGAGAATTGAGGTGGAGGAAGAGGAGGACGGGGAGGGAGAATTGAGGAGGAGGGGGAGAGAATTGAGGAGGAGGGGGGAGAGAATTGAGGAGGAGGGGGAGAGAATTGAGGAGGAGGGGGAGAGAATTAAGGAGGAGGAGAATGAGGCGAAGAGAGTTGGTAGCGATGACGGGGAAGGAAGGGGTAGAGTGTTTATTATTATTTATTACGTATTATAGTGTGTTTCTAGGAAGGATGTGAAGAAGCTCTAAAGTAATAATGATTATGGAGAAGAGGACGAACAGTGCGAAGAAAGAGAAGAACTAATGCTAAATACGAGTACTAGATATTTTCTTGCCTCTGTTGGCACAATTAATATGCAGTACACTTTGTTACAATATCTTGACACTCGTACAGAAAATACAAGCTGTTGTATTTCACTGATTGAAAATATCCTTCGCATTATTGGTAGTGTAGTTTAGGAATGCATTTATATATATACAGTATATATACTGTGTATATATATATATATATATATATATATATATATATATATATATATATATATATATATATATAGATAGATACATAGATAGATATACAGTATATATATATAGATAATGTGTTTAGTTCATTTATGTTTATATTTTTGTTTATGACTCGGTTCACAGAACAATTTTACTATATCAATCATAAGTGACACCCAAAATCGAGAAAAGTAATTTATAATTGCATATACTGTATATACTGCATATATATATATATATATATATATATATATATATATATATATATATATATATATATATATATATATATACATACTGTATATATATGTATCAGAAAGATAGAGAAAACCAGGGCGTGAGAAGGATGGAGATAACTATGGGACAAGGGCGGCAGCTGAAAGAGACCGCCCACATCAACAAGAGACAGAGAGAGGCCGCCCATCTGATAATAATGATGATGGGCGTTGGAGCAGCTGGTGTGAGGGGACATTGGCGCGGAGAGCAGCGTGTGCCAAGAAGTGATTATATCCTTGACATGAAGAGGCCCTTTTCGTTTATATCTGGCTAACCCTACCTACCTTATGTCTACCTTAGGTGTCCTCACCACACAGATACAGTAGTAGCACCGACGAGCGCGATGCCCCTCGTTGTTGGTCTTGAGATTTGGTGCAGCAGACTGTTGGAAGGGGCGCACCCAAACGTTCCCCTGTGACTTCTAAAGTAACTAATTTCCACCCCTTTCACTCTTGATTTCTGTCTTTCCATCAACGTCCACGTTTTGTTCCCACACGTCCATGTCCAGATCATTACATTATGATGCAGTGACTTCTTTACTTCTGTGTTCACCTCGCTCTACCTTGTCACGGTTTCAATGTACTTAGATTCCTCCTCTCAATTACACACACAAACATCGGAATTATCATCTATTTGCCAAAATAGCAAAACAAAATCCATGCGATAAGAAACTGTCGTATATCTAAGAGCAAACTATGCAATTAGAATCACATTCAGTCCTTCACCCACAATGTACACATAGAGTGGTATATATATATATTAATCTATCAAAATTATAACACATAAACGACTGAAACACTTATTATGTGTATCAGATAGTGTTCAATGTTGACAGTCCATCTACTTTATCTAGACCGGCCCCACTTTGTTTTGATTTACTGTAGATATATTTAAGAAGGACCTCATGAAGGGAAAGGTTAAGGGGAGATCTCCACTTGAGGGATTTTTTTCTTGACCCCTTTCTCCCTCATGTTTAGCCCCATTGCTTTTGATATTATAAAACGTTTGCCACATTAGTTTAGCGATTTTAAGAACTTTCACCCCATATTAAGACCTTGCGTGCCATTCAGGTGTCGATTTTATCCTGGCGAGCGATAGCGAACCTGTAATTTAAGAGGAATCGGCCTTCGGCCGGGACATTTTTCTACCGAAAAATGTACAAAATTATCTTGAAAGGGACTCAAGGGGGTGTAATTTTAAGCTTGATGGAGGTCTAGGGAACAAACTAAATACCTCCCCTTAAACCAGCAGCGTCATTCTCACATGATCTAGACAAGGGAGGGAGAGGCGCACGCAACTTCTTGAGTGATTATAATTATAAATGTTGATTGTTAATGATGATGTTAATGCCGCTACAGAGGCCGGCTGTTACTAGGGCTCCTGTTTATGCTCTTACATAAACAATTGCAACAGTTATCTTTTGAAAAGTAGATGTGTTTATTTGTACGTCGTATATTTACAAATACACTTTGAATCTGTTTAGTTATCGGTATGCATTTATGGTATGTCTGTCCACTTGTCCAGTATGTTAAATGTGTATGTTCGCAATGTATGTACAGTGTGTATGTCTGTTTGTATGTACAGTATATCCTGTTTCATATGAATAGACATAAAGATAATGTAATGCACATGTGTTTCTGGATTCGTGCGTGTTAATGTCCTCGTTACTTGTGTATGTGTGTGTGTACGTGTGGGTGGTGGGTGTGTGTGCGTGTGCTCGTAGACATGTGTGCCTTTGTGTGGTGATCCACTTGTGGGATGACAATTGTGTTTAATTACCCCCCCCCCCACCGAAAAAATAATAAAAATCTCTCTCTTTATTGCAGCGTTCATTTGATTAATCATATAACCAATTCAAACCTTAGTATTGTTTTAGACAATTTAAAGATATTTATAATTACGTTGATTCCACTAAATCTAAATCTGTGGAATTGGTAAGTGACTGTAATAGCAAGATTTATATATATATATGGAATTAGGTTGTTGTATTGTTTCCTTTCCGTTTTACTAACCTGAAAGAAAATATATGAAATAATAGGCCAGAGTTAGGAACGTGTATGGTGGAGATTATACGAGACCCTATCGTTATACTTTTTATGCCATGACACCTCTTCTGATTTCATCCTGGCTATAAGTAGACGATTTTATTAAGTTTAGGAAGAAAGTCAAGGGATAGAATGGAGTATAGCCTATCTCCAACTCTCACAGAACCTTCCTAATCCCATTTTACACCGTATAATGTCAACTGCGGCCTTCTACTGAAAGGGTTCAATCATGTTGTGCTAGCCTATGGTCTGCATAATTACATAATGTGGTGGGATTGAACTAATGTAGTTTCTTGGGATATACTTTAAATTCTGGACTACGTTTGGTATTTCCTAAAACTACACAATTCACCTTTCTGGGCCGTCAAACTTGCCCAACGTCTGCCAGAAATAAAATATATATAAATACAATATATAAATAATACAAAAAAACACCCGTCATTATACACCAACGAACTTCCATTTTTACAGTAAATTCCTTTCATGGTTGTCCATAATAATAGTAAAAACAATAAATAAAATATATAACAAATAACATAAAATCGTACGAAATAGGGCATAAAAGTAATAAACAAAGGAGATAGTGGCATTCGTACGTTCAGGGCTCGTTTAGTCTCGTTGTCCACAGTAAATTATGGCTTAAGTGGAAGGAATTAAGACGTAGTGGTGGTAGTGGTTGTAGTGGTTGTGGTAGTAATGAAGAGGGTGGTGATGGCTAGGAGGCTCTAGTACTATAGTAGTTTTGATACACATAGTGGTATTGTTAGTAGTAGTAGTAGTAGTAGTAGTAGTAGTAGTAGTAGTAATTGTTGTTTTTAGAGGTGGTGGTAGTAATGATAGTGGTTGTAGGCATGGTAAAAATACTAATACTATTCTATACCATGGTTGAAGGTGTGATGGTGGTGGTGATCTAGGAGTGCACTAATAAGTAGTATGATAGTTTTGATAGTAATTGTAGTTTTGATAGTAATAAAGATGTGATAGTAATGAAAAGGGTGTTGGTGGCTGTGATGGTAGTGGTTTTTAGTATTGTTTGTAGTAGTAATAATAATGTAAAACTTGCAAAATAAACAAACTAAATCAAGGACGAGACCATGTAAAGGCTAAATAATTAATCAAAATCGTTATGTGGAAACAACGCTTTAGCAAAATACAATTTTGAAATAAAAGAACACAATCCACCACATGGGTGTACAATCGGGGGTATTAAGTGTTGTCATAGATTCCAGTGGTTTTCGCTCAAGAAGTGTTATTGGTATCTTTATAGTTACTGGGAAAAGTGCTTATCCCTCAGAGTATTAGTCAGTGTCCGAAACTTTGCGAAATATTTGACAACACTTATTAACCTCGACCGTACGTCACTACATGAGCAAGTTTTCTCTTTCTCAAGCAAACTAATCGCACATATAACAACGCACTATCGTCACGTTCAAGGAATTAGTCAATTTGGGAAGTCCGGGACGTTCTGGTAATACTTTTGAGTATGTAGGAATATCTAGTAGGACGAATAGTTCAAGACCATTAGAGTATATGTTTCTTGGATTAACACACACACACGCACGCACAGTTAAGAAAAACTCTGTAGATTTTCAACATCAGGGCTGCAAGTGAACAATAATTGTCATCATTGCACACACACACACACACACACACACCATGATATAGCAAGTTGGAACCATGGTGTTGAAAGGGTAGAGGTTGAGCAAGTGGCCCCAGTGTCACGCAAGGGTCATGTGTGAGGCACTATGGTCTCTCTCTCTCGCTCTCGCTCTCTCTCTCTCTCTCTCTCTCTCTCTCTCTCTCTCTCTCTCTCTCTCTCTCTCACTCTCTCTCTCTCTCTCTCACTCTCTCTCTCTCTCTCTCTCTCTCTCTCCTATCTGTTAATTTCAATCTATCTATAACTATATCTATCTATTTATTGGGATGGAATCTTGAATTGACTGCCATGGAAAATTATGTGGGTGTTCTGCATAGCATTGATATGAATCCAAGCACTACATTAATATAGTAAAGAATGTTCAGCAATTATTTGGTTATACAATACTATAGGAGACTGTTTCAATACAGGAATAAGGATATATATAATATATGTTCTTACTCTAGAGAGAATAAGGACGATACGCTTATATGCGGCTTCTTCTGGAATATTTTTTCCAGCACTCGGGGAAAAACATATAATTACTAGAAAGAGTCCAATCAAGGGCAAATGAAGCTCATTTCATCGATTAGGAGACTGAACTATGGGGATCGGTAGAGAGCTCTGTCACTTTTTGTTGAATGCACGTACTGTACGAAGCCGACTCACTGAAGTCTATGAAGTACTATATGGGTTTGACAACCTGTATTATAACAATGCATTTGGCCTCATAATGTATATATCACGTAATCTGCCTTGACATACAGGTGATGAAGCTTCGTACTGTATATGTGGAAACTATATCATATACCTTATTAATTATACCTAGAACGAACTTCCTTCGGAAACTGTAAATAGTTCTTCAATAAATCAGTTCGTGGAGAGAGTAGATAGCATTTTGTAATTAGAGTAATACACTGCACAGTATCTCTATTTACCTAAAATATATACCTGGAATGAACCACAAGGCCTTTTAGATATTAACTACTCCTTGTAATTCCTCGTAACTCACCACCTCCCTTTCTTCATCTCCCTCCCATACTCACTCCACTCTCTCTCTCTCCCATACTCACTCCACTCTCTCTCTCTCTCTCTCTCCCATAC
>CM064572.1:54814836-54822092 GCA_032716605.1 Paralithodes platypus
GTCCATAAGCTTTCATCGGGGACATGGTATATATGTTTTCTGGCTATAGCTCATTTTCGTTTTAAGTTTCATCTCTTACCTCCGCTATCGAAGTTGGATGGAGGTTATGTTTTTTCTTCTGTTTGTCTACCTTTGTCTGTTTGTAAACAAAATATCTTAAAATGCTATGAACTGATGTTTCCGAAATTTGGTGAGCAAATAGTATATCTGCCAAGGAATAATTGATTCCAATTAGGCGATCGTTAGAGTGCATACCTCCGCCAGCGTAGGCTTAGGTATTCGCTCTCCCTAATGCGCCTCCAGTTTTTACTATTATTATTATCGGAGGTTATTTCCCATTCGGAACCTTGCATCTCTTAGTTACTAATTATTATCTTGAAAAACACTTGGAAGAGTTATTTGAGCGTTAAGAGAGGCTATTGACACCAGTGGCACCAACATGGCGGAGGTTGGCCGATCTCTGCTACTATAAGGTCTCTAATCCTCTCTAACACCATTACTCTCTTTTTCTCTGCAACTCTTTGTTTCGCTTATACAATTGACCACTTGCGAGTTTCAGGCTATAAGGAAGTTGGAGCCTTAAACATCGATATTAAACAGAAATACAGTGATAATGTAGGTTTCTGATGGCTAATGGGTATGTTGAATTGGGTTTTATGTATTTATGAATGTACTACGACCGTAATTCTGCTAAATATCGATGTCTACAGCTCTCAACTTCCTTATAGAACGAAACTCGCAAGTCGGCAATTGGGATCAGTTCCAAGCAGGATACTGCTGAACATCTATTATTATAACCCCTTGAGGATTAGGAACAATTTTAACTGTTTATGGAGACGCTTATTAGTCGATTGTTTTCAGCTTAAAGATGGACCTGTGGAAGTCAGGGGCATAAATGAGTTGATGTTGACCCTTGGTTCCAAGAGACCTTGACTAAACTGCATAAAATCGTCTATAAATATCCAGAATAAGGGGGGGAGGGGGGGGGGGGGTCGTCCTGAAATACTGAAATGGTTAAAAATACACGTTTTGTTACTCCGTGATCTAAGATAAACACGTTCCTTAAGGGCAGATCTCCACTCGAGGGATTTTTTTCTTGACCTCTTTCTCCCTCATGTTTAGCCTCATTGCTTTTGATATTATAAAACGTTTGCCCCATTAGTTTAGCGATTTTAAGAACTTTCACCCCATATTAAGACCTTTCGTGCCATTCAGGTGTCAATTTTATCCTGGCGAGCGATAGCGAGCCTGTAATTTAAGAGGAACCGGCCTTCGGCCTAGACATTTTTCTACCGAAAAATGTACAAATTTATCTTGAAAGGGACTCGAGGGGGTGTAATTTTAAGCTTGATGGAGGTCTAGGGAACAAAGTAAATACCTCCCCTTAATATAGAACCACAGACACGGAAGAGGGGTGTTATTAGTTTATGCAAATGTTCTTATTATGGTCAATGGTAGGGTCACGGTTACATGCAGAAACTAAATCAGACCATCCATGCAAATCACCCTTATGCTAAAAGTTAAACGCCACACAACTGTTATTGCAACTTAATAATTATATATGTCGGAGAGGGTTAATAATTATATGCTATATATTAGTTTGACCCTTTAACAGTCATTAAACTATGATATATGAACGACACAGTCATTTAGCGGTCATTATGCACTACACGCCTTAAGGGGAGGTTTCTAGTTTGTTCCCTAGACCTACATCAAGCTTAAAATTACACCCTCTAGACCCTGTGTCAAGCTAAATTTGTACATTTTTCGGTAGAAAAATTTCCCGGCCAAAGGCCGGTTCCTCTTAAATTACAGGCTCGCTATCGCTCGCCAGGAAAAAATTGACCCCTAAATGACACGAAAGATCTTAAAATGACAGAAATGGGGCGAAAGTTCCTAAAATCGCCAAACTAATGGGGCGAACGTCTTAAAATCTCAAAATCAATGGGGCTAAACCTGAATGAGAAAGGAGTTCAGTAAAAAATCCCTCCAGTGGAAATCTCCCCTTAATGACAGTGCCACGATCATGCCACCCGGTTCATGGTAAATCCTCCGTGACGTAACCCCAATTGACCTTACAACCCCTATTTCCATCTGGGCACACTAGACCGCTTGCACACACGCCCGCTCGCCCGCCCGCATTACTCATCACGGAGACACACGCACGCTACACATTTGGGCTCTGGCTTTTATATAATTATATTTTATTATGTTTTTTTTCCACCAACCAACTTCACCTCCAAACTCAACTAATGAAATCAACAAATACATGTGGCACTTCAAGGACTCGAACCTAGGATACTCACATTTGTTATTCCTGCCATTTCACATTTTTTAAGACCTTTATTTGTCCTTCTTTCTTGAGTTATGTGTTTTTGAACTGGGTTATTGCTTCCTCGTCGTCGAGTAACTCATCTCGAGGAAAGGCCGGCAAAAACCCTTTTCAAAACAGTACTGTTAGAGTAACTGTGTTTTCTACATGGAACGAATCACATGAAACATGTGTTAAGCTAATAATAATGGGGTGCTATGTGGAAGTTGTGGAACTTATCAAACTCCCGAACCGGCCAGGGAAAATAAAGACAATGTCCCCCCCCCCCCCTTATATAACACACACACACACACACACACACACGTTCTCACAACAATTTAGCCCACATTAAGTCTGGTTTAGGGTCTATTCTGGGAGCAAGTGAAGTCGGGCGCCGCTCTCACCACAGCCCCTCATTTACACACAGACCCTCTCATCCTACACTTAACTCCCTTTTGTTCTCTTGTTGTAGACTCATTTGGGAAGAATCTTTTATTGTGTGTGATAGTTAGTTGTAAATGTTTAATTGCCATGTGTTTGGCCTCATTTTATATGAAGTTATTAGTCTAACACTTAACTCCCTTTTGTGTTCTTGTTACAGGGTCCTTAAAAGCAATATATTATTGTGTGTAATATTTTGTAGTTAATGTTTAATTGTTATTTATTGACCCTCTTCTTAGTTTTCCTGTTTTCTGTTCTTGTAGGCTGATTAGGTGGAATCTATCATTGCATGAAAAAAATGTATTAGTTAGTTGTTAATGGGAAATTGGTATATTTACAGTTATTAATTAAGGTAAGAGTAGTAGTGATGACTGTAATAGTAGTAGTTCTTATGATAGTAATGGTGATAGTGACTAGTAGTGATGGTGTCTCATCGCAGAGTTGGGTATGCCGTTTTGATTTTGGGCAAAACGGCACGTCTACTCTATTTATTTTTGTTTCGAATAATAGAGAGACTCGTGGTTTTCTTGGGCTGTGTGGTAAGTTTGTTTATAGTTGTGTGTACATTCGCTTGTGTTTTTACCCTTATGACCTTTTTCTTCCACTTACATCCTGTTCTCTTATTTACATTGGTGTGGGTTGGTGAGAGTGTGTGAGTGTGCATGGCTGTCTTTATGGTTGTTTGTTGACTTTAGTTTATGTGGACGTGTGTGTGTGATTATCAACTCTGCGTAAGCAGAGTGGTATCGCCCCCCATATAGTTGTACATGCTAACCGAAATGTCTCTGTCTGTCTGTCTGTCCTCCGAGAACTCCTCCTAGACCGTTTGACGGATTTTCACCAAACTTCACACGAACCTTCGGTGCGTGAATGCGATGGTAATTAAAAAAAAAAAAATGAATTTGTGCAATAGTTATGATCTTAGGTCCTAAAAATGGTTTCCCCCCTCCCCTTCTAACAGCCCCCCCCCCCCCCCCCCCTCTTCAGGACCCCCACTGCCCACCCTGTACCTATTCCCTGTGTGTGTGTGCCCCGTAGGGGCACAAACATCACAGAAAGCCACACATCATACACATGTCTCAGATGTGATGATAATAGTGAGACGTATGTCTGTCTTTCCAAAAACTCCTCCTAGACCGTTCGACGCATTTTCACACAAACTTCTAACGAACATTCGGTCCGTGAATGAGACGGTCAGTCAAAAAAGACTTTTTGAATGTATGCAATAGTTATGATTTTAGGTCCAAAATATGGTCCCCCCCCCCTCCCCCCCCCCCCCCCCCCCCAGCAATGATGGCGTTCTTAGTGTGTGAGCCCCTAAGAACGCATTCGTTCTGGGGGCGAAAACATCTCGCTACGCATTTGCTAGGTTAAGTTAGTTTAGTTGGCATTAGAAGTGATGGTAGTAATAGTGGGATTGATGGTGATAGTAGTGATGATGGTGATAATAGTAGTGATGATGGTTGTAATTGTATTGATGATCATGACAGTAGTGATGATGATGACAGTAGTAGATATGATGGTGACAGTAGTAGATATGATGGTGCCAGTACTAGTAGTAGTGATGATGGTGACAAGTAATGATGATAGTTAATATGATAGTGATAATAATGACAGTAGTGGTGATGGTAGTGACAATGGTGTGACTATTTGTGATGATGGTGAGTAGTAGTGATGATGGTGAAAGTTGTAGTGATGATGACGAAAGTTGTAGTGATGATGACAATAGTTGTGATGAAGAAGATCATAGTAATGGTGATGATGGCAGTAGTAGTGATGGTGGTGACAGTAGTAATGATGATTGTAAGATGGTGGTGATGATAGTAGTGATTAAGATGGTAGTGACAATGGTGACAGTAGTAGTGATGATGGTGAGAGTAGTAGTGATGATTGTAATTGTAGTAGTGATGATCATAGTAATGGTGATGATGACAGTAGTCGTGATGATTGTGGCAGTTGTAATGATGATGGCAGTAGTAGTGATGATTGTGATTGATGATGGTATTAGTAGTGATGATGGTAACTCATCGCAGAGTTGGGTATGCCGTTTTGATTTTGGGCAAAACGGCACATCTACTTTAGACAGTTGCGTGCATTCTACCAAACATAATATGCTCAACTTTAAAATTGTGGCTAAGATATAAGATAAATATATTTAGACCAAGATATCCCAGAGTGAAAGTGTCCGGTGTCCCACTGACGGGACCCACGATCAAAACCAAGATCCACACTTTACTGCTGTATCATCTCGATCATTTATAGTATTATTATAATAATAATTATTATTATTATTAAATAATGGTTGGGTAGTAGAGGGAATGGAGATTTGGAGAGGCAGAAACGAGTGAGGTACGTGGAGAGAAAGAGAGTGGTGAAGAGAGTAGTGAAGGAAGGTAAAAGAAGATGAGGAATTTGGAAGGAATCTGAGTCTAAAATGGAGGGAGTGTAAGAAAGTGTTCTGGAAAGAAGTCAAGAAAGTTAGGGAAGGTAGCAAGGGAAACAGTAAGCGTGTGAAAGATAAGAATGGGAGAATGCTAGCCGAGAAGCAAGAGAAAGTCGAAAGATGGACGGAGTACTTCAATGAGTTGCTAAATGTAAGGAATAAAGAGCCAGCAAACATAGTTGGATGGGGTATGGGAGGAAGAAGAGGAGAAGTAGTGGAGGAGGAGGTGGGGATCAGGAGGCCAGAAGTGTGGGAAGCCATGAAAAGAGTGAAGTTGGGGAAAGCACCAGGAACAGATGGAGTGTGTGGGGAAATGTTGAGGTATGGTGGTGAGATAGTGATCAAATGGGTATGGAAAATGTGCAAACTAGCATGGGAGAAGGGGAATGCACCCGATGACTGGAAGACTGGCATAATAGTCCCCCTATATAAGGGCAAAGGGGAAAGAGGAGTTTGTGGTAACCACCGAGGAATATGTCTTTTAAGCGTAGTAGGGAAGGTGTACAGTAGGGTAGTGATTGAGAAAGTGAGAGTGAGAACGGAGAAATGGATAGGCGACGAGCACGGAGGTTTTAGGAAGGGAAAAGGATGTGTAGATCAGATTTTTACGCTGAATTGTGTTGTGGAGAAATATCTGGAGAAGCAACAAAAAGTGCATGTTGCCTTTATGGACTTGGAGAAGGCCTATGACAGAGTGGATAGAGAAGGCATGTGGAAAGCACTTAGAATATACGGAGTAGATGGCAAATTGCTGAGGGCAGTGAAGAGCATGTATGAGGGTGCAAAGGCGGCAGTATGTGTGGAGAATGAGCAGAGCGAGTTCTTTGACCTGAGTGTTGGGATGAAACAGGGGTGTGTGATGTCCCCATAGTTGTTTACTGTATATATGGATGGAGTCATGAAAGAAATACTGGGAAGAGCAGTGGATGTTGGTGTATCACTGAAAAGGGAGGGAAATGAGTGGAAACTGCCTATACTGCTGTTTGCTGATGATACAGTTCTGATGAGCGATAATGAATGGGAGTTGCAGGGTCTGGTAAATGAGTTTGGAACAGTGTGTGAAAATCGGAATTTGAAGGTGAATGCGGGGAAGAGCAAGGTTATGGTCTTCGAAAGGGGTAAGTCACAGAGTGTGAGGTGAAGTTGAACGGTCAGGCTATGGAGATTGTCAGCTCTTTTAAGTATCTGGGCAGTGTGTTGAGTAAAGATGGGACTATGGATGAGGAAGTGCGGGAGAGGGTACAACAGGGGAAGAGGGTTGTAGGAACGTTGAAAACAGTAACAAGAATTAGGGTGGTCAGTATGGAAGTGAAGAAGTCCTTACATGACAGTGTGGTAATCCTGACACTAACTTACGGAAGCGAAGCATGGACGTTCGGGAAGAGACTCGACCAAGAGTGAGAGCGGTGGAAATTAGTTACTTGAGAAGTGAGTGCGGAGTTACATGGAGGGATAGACAGACGAATGAGGAAGTAAGAAGGAGGTGTGGTGTGGAGGTAGATGTGCTGGAAAGTGTGAAAAGGAACAACTTGAGATGGTTCGGCCATATATGGAACGTATGGAAAGCGAGAGATTGACTAAGAGGGTGTACGAGAGCGAGGTGGAAGGACAGAGAGGGAGAGGTGGACCGAAGGAGAGGTGGAAGGATGGAGTGAGGAGTATATGAATGAAGGCGGTGCTGGTTGGAATGAGGAGCGTCGACTGACTGCGGACAGAGGTGCATGGAGGCGGTTCGTTCGAGGCCACCCCTTCGGGGATCACGGCGTCAGGCAAATAGATAGATAGATTATTATTTTTTTTTTTTTCGGTTTCCTCGCTACCACTACATCAACCTTAAAAAAACAGCCCCAAGACCCCATTCAAGATAAATTTATGCATTTTTCGGCGAACGTCTCAAAAAATGTAAATCTAATTGGGGCTAAACATGAGGGAGAAGTAAATAAATATAGGAAACGCATATAATCCCCTCGCATAATAATTACTACCATAGCTGGGGGGGGGGGGGGGGGGAACCATTACCCCCGACCCCAGTAATTAGCGACCGAGTTTTAATACCTTGTA
>CM064572.1:54822192-54887540 GCA_032716605.1 Paralithodes platypus
TTCTAAACTCAATTCATGGAATCAACAAATACATGTGGCAGTCCAGGGACTCGAACCTAGGATGCTCACACCGAAATTCAGTGCATTTATCCATTGCGCTACGAAGACAGACGCAAAGCTTCCATTTCGGTATAAGGTTCGACAAACTTTGAAAGGCTATTTCTAATGATGTCATTATAATTATGATCTTACTGGTTGAATATATTGCACAGTTGCACACGTACCTCTGTTTGGGGTAAGTACACGATATGATTGCTTTATAAAATGAGGATCTGTCATGCATAGCCTACTGTACTACAAACCGTCATATTTAAGGGGGGATTTCCACTTGAGGGATTTTTTTCTTTACCCCTTTCTCCCTCATGTTTAGCCCCATTGCTTTTGAGATTTTAAGACGTTCGCCCCATTAGTTTGGCGATTTTAAGAACTTTCACCCCATTTATGTCACTTTTAAGACCTTTCGTCCCATTTAGGTGTCGATTTTTCCTGGCGAGCGATAGCGAGCCTGTAATTTAAGAGGAACCGGCCTTCGGCCGGGAAGTTTTTCTACCGAAAAATGTACCAATTTATCTTGAAAGGGGGTCAAGGGAGTGTAATTTCAAGCTTGATGGAAGTCTAGGAAAAACCTCCCCTTAAGTGTAATCGTGCTTTAATGAATAAAATGACACTTTATTGGGAATAGGTACAGAAACACCGTACACCAAAATAAACAGTCTGTCAATACCTTGCAAGCCGATTACATAATATTCTAGCCATCATCAAACTTTTTTTTTGAGTTTAGAAAGGATCTCTCAATAAATAAATAGGATCTCTCGATAAAAAAAAAATAAAAAAATATTTGCAAGTGAATTAATTAATGACTCTCGGAAATATAACCCCAAATTAACCCCTTCTTTACCGGTGACGTCTTTGTAGTTTTTGTCTACCTGTATGTAGACTATTGTGTGGAGATTAAGAAGGATCTGTGGTAGTAAAACAGGATTAAGGGGAGGTATTTAGTTTGTTCCCTAGACCTCCATCAAGCTTAAAATTACACCCCCTTGAGTCCCTTTCAAGATAAATTTGTACATTTTTCGGTAGAAAAATTTCCCGGCCGAAGGCCGGTTCCTCTTAAATTACAGGCTCGCTATCGCTCGCCAGGATAAAATCGACACCTGAATGGCACGAAAGGTCTTAATATGGGGTGAAAGTTCTTAAAATCGCTAAACTAATGGGGCAAACGTTTTATAATATCAAAAGCAATGGGGCTAAATATGAGGGAGAAAGGGGTCAAGAAAAAAATCCTTCAAGTGGAGATCTCCCCTTAATTAAGTGAGACAGTTCGAAGCTTGTTAATTGCTGGAGACCCTTGTTAAGCTGAATAAAAGCGTCTAATAGTAGCTCGAATTAAAATTGAAAAGACGTCCCCGGTACAGATGGGGTTAAATGCGTTATAAGGCCACGTGTGTGTGTACCTGGCAACTATATCAGGCTACTTATACAATACTTATACAATACTTATACAACACTTATCCAATACTTATACAATACTTATACAATACTTATACAACACTTATACAACACTTATACAATACTTATACAATACTTATACAATACTTATACAATACTTATACAATACGTCAAATATATAACCTTGTAGGGGGGCGAGGTATCTCATTAATTAAGTTTTCCTGGACCCCCTTCTCCCTAATCTTTAGCCCCACTAGTTTGGAGATTATAAGACGTTCGGCCGATTAGTTTGGCGATGTTAACACCTTTCGCTCCATTTCGTTGTCAATTTTAAGAACTTTCGTGCCATTTAGGTGTCGATTATTTCCATGCGAGCGATAGCGAGCCTTAAATTTTAAGAGGAACCGGCCTTAGGCCGGGAAATGTTTCTACCGAAAAATGTACAAATTTATCTTGAAGGGGGGTCTAGGGAGTGTTTTTCTAAGCTTGATGGAGGTCTAGGGAGGAAACTCAAAAAAATATATGAATAACTGAATTAATAGACTAAACAAACGGCCAGTCTCCCTTTAAGGGGAGGTCTCCACTTGAGGGACTTTTTTCTTGACCCCTTTCTCCCTCATGTTTAGCCCCATTGCTTTTGATATTATAAAACGTTCGCCCCCATTAGTTTAGCGATTTTAAGAACTTTCACCCCATATTAAGACCTTTCGTGCCATTCAGGTGTCGATTGTATCCTGGCGAGCGGTAGCGAGCCTGTACTTAAAGAGGAACCGGCCTTTGGCCGGGACATTTTTCTACCGAAAAATGTACAAATTTATCTTGAAAGGGGGTCAAGGGGGTGACATTTTTAGATTGCTGGAGGAGTAGGAAACAAACTAAAAACCTCCCCTTAAATGGGAAGCTAGAACAGAGTAAACGGTCATGGTACTTATTAAACGGTCATGGTACTTATTAAACGGTCATGGTACTTAGTAAACGGTCATGGTACTTATGGTTATATGCATAAGTTACAATCAATACATGGACATTTCTGAGACAGGAGAGATGGATAGAATGTTTTCCTCTTTAGAAGTTAGATATAAATTAAAGAGTTTTGGATAGTAGAGTTAGGAGAGAGATAAACAGTGCAGAAATATTTAATTTGAGAGTGACAAGAGAGCTTTAGCCAGAGATTTGAGAATTCAGAAAAATCAAAGTTGGGAACAAGAGAAGCCAAGATTGTTGTGCACATATATGCAACATACACCTTTGGCTTGAAAGTGAGGATAGAGATAGTAGGAGGATACAGAGAAGGGTTTGTTGCCAGTAGTCCCAGACAACTGGGTTTCGGTGAGAAAGAGAAGATCAGGGTAGGCAGAGGAGAGGTAGTGTTCAACAGAGTGAAAGTAAGAAGAAAGGCCACGAATGTTGCAAACATTGATAGTCAGAGTGAAAGATAGCAGTCCAGAGCATTTTGATGGGTCGCTATCATGAGACAAACAACCGGGAAATGCTTCTCATAATTTTGTTTTAACTGGTTTAAAAGATGTATGAAGGCATACCAAGCCAAGCATAGAAAGTGAGTCATTGACTATCTTGAAAGCGTAATGCTTAGTGTGCGGAATTTCGGTGTGAGTATCCTAGGTTCGAGTCCTTGGAGTGCCACATGTATTCATTACTTTCATTGATTTCATTAGTTAGATTTATTTGTTGGTGAAAACAAATATGAAATTATACATAAGATACCGAGGAGAGGATACTAGAGGATACTATAAGAGTTACTTGAGAGCTGCATGTGAGGGATGATATAAACATACACAAATACAGTAAACACAAAAACAGGTACACACACACACACACACACACACACACACACACACACACACACACACACACACACACACACACACACACACACACACACACAAACACACACACACACACACACACACACACACACACACACACACACACCACACACACACACACACACACACACACACACACACACACACACACACACACACACACACACACACACACACACACACACACACACACACACACACACACAAGGACTGAATGATGAAGGAAGTAAGGTTGAATATTATGTCTGGAACGTGCTGAGTAGAGGCTGAGGGCAGGATGTGGCACTGATTGAACACGTGAGGAATGATATAACTATACGCATACAGTCACACACACAATACGTACACGCAAACACGCAGTATACTGTATATACACGCACACATACATACACATCAACATGCAAACACACACGCACACACAAGAACATGCACGCGAACACACACGCACACGACACAGTCATACTCTACACACCCAATACATATGCACGTGGGCGTACAGGATTAACACATACACATTGGCAAACACGCACACGCAATATATGACACTGCATACATTTACACACCAGTACAAGATAAGTATATACACAACAATAGCTTAGTTATATCATTTTTTTGTTTCCTATATTCCAACTACTCCCTGTCGGGCATAGGCTGTGAGCCTGTACATCCAACCACTCAACACGGTGAAGCCCGTGAGGTCTTGTTCCAGTGAGACATGTTAAGCACTTAGAGTTCCACTCTCAGCTCAAAGCAGCCCCATCTCTGAAGCTACTTCACCTTCGTGCTTCACTGTCTCATCCCCTAGACTCGGACCCTCACTCTCAGAACGCCACCTATTAAGCAATTAACTCACTAGGCATTGCCCCCCTACAGCATATATTGAATATGGGAATATGCATACAGTGCTATTTAATCAGGGAACAATGAGGGTATTTTGGGGGCCTTTCGGTGGGCTTTGTGGTAATGCACTGATACTAGGTACAGCACAAATTCCACCCCAATAATATCTTCCCATTGATATATCGGGATTCGACACCGGGACAATTGGATTACCAGACCAGTGGCAAGACCACTCCACCACAACTCCCCATAAATTTACATAAATGTACAAGGAAGTGTACTAAACCATAATTACAAAGACTAGATAGTTACATTTAACGCATAACTCATGGTTTAGTTGACATAACGTTGTTTTCTGTGGAGGAGTGAGTTCGTGTGTGTGTATGAGAAAGTTGTGTGTTTGTGTGTAAGAGATTTCCTATGTGAGTGTGTGTATGTGTGATAAAGTGTGTATTTTTGTGTGTGTTTGTTTATAAGAGATTTCCTATATATATGTGTGTGTGTGTGTGTGTGTGTGTGTGTGTGTGTGTGTGTGAGTGCTTGAGTGCGAGTATGTGGGTGCGTGAGAGTGAGCGAGATGCCGAGATAGCGATAGACATGACTAATTTGCGTGGGTGCGTGTGATTGTATGCTAAGAGAGAGAGAGAGAGAGAGAGAGAGAGAGAGAGAGAGAGAGAGAGAGAGAGAGAGAGAGAGAGAGAGAGAGAGAGAGAGAGAGAGAGAGAGAGAGAGAGAGAGAGAGAGAGAGAGAGAGTGTGTGTTAATATGATGGTCCTATCAGAGTGAGATTTGGCATCCTCTGCCCAACCTTAGCCGTTTCTGTCTGTCTCGTTTACTGTCCTACTTTTCCTTTTGGGGGCAGGAGGCTTGGAATCTCCCCCCCTTTGTAAAATTCATCTAATAGACGAGACAGAGAAAGGGGCAAGGGAACACAAAAGTGGTCCCGGACCCTAAGAATTGGAACTTTAAATGTCGTTTCTGTTCGGGCTCAATACATACATACATACATACATACATACATACATACATACATACATACATACATACATACATACATACATACATACATACATACATACATACATACATACATACATACATACATACATACACACATACATACATACATCAAATATAAATGTAGATATAGATATTACGTTTATTTAGCCAAAACGTATACAAACACAACGATGGATTTACAAACCATAAAGCATACCTGAGCCTTATTAGAGAAACTCTCTTCAAGGCACATTTTTGTTTTAATGTCGTAACAATGCCAGCTGATATATTATTGCATAATTGCCAAATAGGAGACTACTTGGATAATCACACTGTACGTTAATATATCCATCCATCTTCTTCAAATATATATTCAATTAATCTACTTTTCCCACAAAACTAATTCAACTAAACCTCCTAATATATCCTAAACAAAATTATTCCAATTTAACCAACACTAAAACTAAAACCAACTAAACCTCTTAATAAACCTAAAACTATATTAAGTCCAACTTAACCTCCCAATATTTCCAAAACTTAAGGTTGGCCAATACAATTACCTAACCGACCCTTCAATGTAGCCATACCAATTAAAATAATCTTAACAAGGACTGGGAGAAAATGTATCACGAATGAGACTGACTTCGCAGCCAATTCGGATTGCGGCCCAAATGACTATAAAGCAAATAATAGAGTTGTGGACGTGGCAGGGAGCGTGTAATTACTTCCACCAACGGAGTTGGACGTTTTTGCCTCCGTTTGTCTGTCTGTCTGTAAACAAAATATCTCACTAAGTTGTGAACCGATTTTCACTACAATTGGTAGGCAGATAGGACAAGCGCCAAGGATGCCGTGATTCAATTCAGGAGGTGATCGGTAGAGTGCATACTTCCGCCAGCGTAGGCGGCTCACAAGTTATGAACCGAATTCACGAAATGTGTAGACCAGATAAGATATGCACCAAGGAAGAAGTGATTCAATTTGGGAGGCGATCGGTAGAGCGCATATCTCCGACAGCGTAGGTGGAGGTATGCGTTCTACCGAGTTCCCCGTGTTATCTGTGTTAAGGGTGCGTAATTTCCTTATGTTACTTGTAGACTTCATCTATTCTATTTTACTTCCACCTTTACACCTCTCCTCTTTCTCTCTCCCTGACACACTCACAAACACACACACACACACAAAATTATATATATATATACATATATATATAGTAGTTGTGAGCGTGGGAGGGAGCGTGTAATTCCCCACTGTTATCTGTGGTCGGGGTGCGTAACTTCCTTATGTTATCTGTAGACCTCATCTATTTTATCTTACTTCCGCCCTTATAACCCTCCCTCTCTCCTCTCTCTCTCTGTCTGTTTGACACTATAATGTATATGTGACTGTGTGCCCTTTTATGTGACTGTGTGCCCTTTTATATGCTTGTGACTGTGTGTGTGTGTGTCTGCGTCTGTGTGTGTGTGTGTGTGTGTGTGTGTGTGTGTGTGTGTGTGTGTGTGTGTGTGTGTGTGTGACAATATAATGTATATGTGACTGGGTGCCCTTTTATATGTTTGTGACTGTGTGTGTGTGTCTGCGTGTGTGTGTGTGTGTGTGTGTGTGTGTGTGTGTTTTTGACAATATAATGTATTGTGACTGGGTGCCCTTTTGTGTGCTTGAGACTGTGTGTGTGTGTGTGTGTGTGTGTGTGTGTGTGTGTGTGTGTGTGTGTGTGTGTGTGTGTGTGTGTGTGTGTGTGTGTGTGTGTGTGTGTGTGTGTGTGTGTGTGTGTGTGTGTGTGTGTGTGTGTGTGTGTGTGTAATAAAAACAGTGAGTGCGAGAGAAAGACATACAATGGTCGGACAGGAAACAGATTCAATCTCGGTATGATTGTGTTTACTCTGCGGTCCCTCTCTTATCTTCTGTCCTTCCTTCTTCCTTATTTCGTCACACACACACACACACACACACACACACACACACACACACACACACACAAGGGCACACACACAAGGGCACACACACAAGGGCACACACACTCATTCACTCTCTCTCTTTAAAAACTAAAAATAAACTAATAATATATAGGAGTACTCACCCCGTCATCAACTTCACGTACTCCTTGGCTCGCAACCACATCTGGGAAATAGAGAATTATATTGACTATTGATACTGGGATACATTTTTGAAAGAGTAATTATTTAGAGTGGATAATGCCATGAAGGGTTGATTCATAAGAGGAATTTATTAGATGGTGTAGGAAAAGAATAACACACAGAAAGGAGACTATACAATAAGTGTTACATGATGACTAATATGAACAATAGAAATACAAATAGGAAAATTACGTCAATAATCAACAGTAGTCCTATAGTTGAGGCACACGCAGATATTGAACACATGTGTACACACACAAACACATACACACCAATGTGAAAAAGACACGTACGCAACACAAACACACTGACAACACAAACTCAAAACACACACAACCAATATATAACATACACTTGTGTGCAAAAACACTCACTCACAACACACATGCAATACACTCACGCTCAGCACATGCACCACACACACACACACACTCACAATATACAACATACGTAACACACACACACACGCACATAACCAATATACTACACACACAATCACAATATACAACCCAACCCAAGAGTGAAACGTTACTCTCAAACTTTCTTCTATTCAACAGCTGAGCTCTGGAACTCTCTCCCAGAATCAATATTTCACCCTTCCTATGACTTAAATTGCTTCAAACTCCGTGTGTCCAGGCATTTTGGCTCGAACGCCCCTTGATTTTGGACCTGTCACTCTTTCAACTATGGGGAAGGCACTCGCTGCGGGCAGTTCTGCCTTTTGCTTCCCTCACTCGCATAGGGAAAAAAAAAAAAAAAAAAAAACGTAGTGCAATGCATAAGTGTGTTGATTTTCGGTGTGAGCATCCTAGGTTCGAATCCCCGGACTGCCACATGTGTTTGTTAATTTCATTAATCGAGTTTAGGAGTAAAGTTGGTTGGTGGAGAGAACATAATAATACACACACAACCCATACACTATGACACAGAAACACACACAATATACAACATACGTAACACACACACACATACACACACACTGTACATCAGATCGTAAACACGGAACGTGGGAACCAAGGAATGGTAAGAAAGAGAGTAGCAGCTGAAAGAACGAAAGGAAAATCAATATAGGTGTAAACATAATGGAAAAGAAGACTGTGTAGTGAGATAGTGAGATAGATAGATAGATAGATAGATAGATAGATAGATAGAGATAGAAGACTGTGTAGTGAGATAGATAGATAGATAGATAGATAGATAGATAGATAGATAGATAGATAGATAGAGATAGATAGAGAGAGAGAGAGATGAAATAGGGGATCAGGAGAAGATTGTATACCGTAAAGAGATAATGGGTTTAATGGGGAGTACAGCTAAGGAACGGTAATGGGGCGAGAGAGAGAGGGACACGAAATAAGGAGGTGAGCCGAGTAAATAGGACCAGGGCAAATGGGTCAGTAATGGAGTTCAGAGGAGGGACATAATAGGAAGGTGGGGAGAAAGGACGAATAGAAGGAAGAAGTGAGGAAGGAGGAAGAAAGAAACGTGGGAAGAATAGGAAGAGAGAAAGGTGGGAAGAATGGAAGGAGGAAGATATAAAGGTGGGAAGAAAAGGAGGAGGAATATAGGAAGGTGGGAAGAGAGAAAGGTGAGAAGATAAGGAGAAGGAAGAGAGGAAGGAGGAAAGAGAGGAAGGAGGAACAGAGAAAGATGGGGAGACAAGGAGGAAGAAGACAGGAAGGATGAAGAGAGGAAGGAGGAAGATAGAAAAGCGGGACGAAAAGGAGGAGGAAATAGGAAGGATGGATAGAGGAAGGGGGAAGAGAATGACAGAATAGGTTAAGAAGAGAACGATCAGCAACACAAACTGAGAATTGAGAATACGAGGAACATTAAGGATAAATAACGAAGCATGGGAGAGGTCAGAGAGGTGTGGAACAAAGGCAAGGGGGGGGGGGGACTATGGATGGGCAGCAGAAATATAGAGAACAATAAATGCTGAATGTATAGAAAGAGACAAAGACAAAGCAAGAGACAATTATTGAGAGCACGAGGCAGGGAGATCTGGGACATGGGAATCTTTTGCAGTAGACCCGTTATATGCTCCTTGGTCTGGGGCGTAGTCACATCTCCTACACATAGTCAGTCATATTTCCTACACAAACACAGCACATTTCCTACACCAACACTGAGTACCCAGCATATCTCCTACACCAAACGGTGCATCCGGCATAACTCCTACAATTATACTGTCATATCTCCTACAATTCTGATACATGATAAGTGCTCATCAATGCGATCACGTGGCATTATGCAGGAAAGAATACAAAACGCTGGAGAATATATATGTGGGAATTGTTTTTATTTCTCTTTAAAAAGATATGTGTATTAAAATGAAACTGTAAAACCAGTTAAAATTGTATTTCGTGAGGACATTCATTTGTTTTAAATGAATACCTCAAGCCTGTCATGAATGAGTGTACGACAAGTGGGACATTTTCCAGGGTTGTTATTATCCATTATCCATTATATCCCATACGTGACCGAAAATCCAATTTGTCCAAAATATAATATAAAAAAGGTATATTACATCTATTAGGTATATCGATGGTGAATTGTCTTTCTAATTGGTCTAAGATGGGTTTGTCACTACCAATATTATATCACGAATATGGGACACTTTGGACAATATAAAGTTTATGTAATTAAATTCAGACCGATTTTATCGTGTCCTACTGGTTTCGTATACCATGTATTTCATTCCTATAGGTGTCTAAATGCGCGTAAAAATGTATTACTGATCCTGAAAAAGAAAAAAACATATCCTCTATAAAGCCTACCTCGCAAGAAACGGGTGAGTTTGTTTACATCCGCCGCGAGTGTAGCCTTGACGACTCGCGTTGGGGAAAATTAGGTTGTGTTCGTAAACCACTGCTTTGAAGCGGGTGTTCCCCTCAATCCTAGCCATGCTTGCTGGAGTACAGCAGTGAAGTACAAGGCCCAGAAATACCGTCTGTCCCGACGAATGGAGAAAAGAATACTGCTGGTTGGAGACTAAACTCGAATCAACTCGACGCGTGTCTGAATGTGAACGATACTTTTCTCCCTATTTAGGTTGCGCCACATTTCGAAGACTTGAATCAACTCGACTCGTCGGGCGAGTAATGAGACAGTAGCGCAGAGTACAGACAGAGGCTCCTCCCCGTATACTCGGCAGTGTAGGAAATGTGACTGTATAAATGTGTGTGTGTAGGAGAAATGCTGTATCTCTGTAGGAAATATGTCGGTACACTAAAAACTGCTAAATTTGTAGGAGATGTGACGTGTAGGAAATACGCAGTATACATGGTGTAGGAAATGTGGCGTAGGAGATATGCTGTATCTCTGTAGGAAATATGTCACTACACTAAAAACTGTGTAGGAGATATACAGTATACGTGTAGGAAATATGTCACTACACTAAAAACTGTGTAGGAGATATACAGTATATGTGTAGGAAATATGTCACTACACTAAAAACTGTGTAGGAGATATACAGTATATGTGTAGGAAATATGTCACTACACTAAACACTGTGTAGGAGATATGCAGTATATGTGTAGGAAATACGTCATTACACTAAAAACTATGTAGGAGATATGCAGTATATATGTAGGAAATATGTCATTACTCTAAAAACTGCTAAATTTGTAGGAGATGTGACGTGTTGGAAATACGCAGTATACATGGTGTAGGAAATGTGGCGCACCCCCTTGGTCTCTGGATCTTCTCCTGGCCGGCCTAGATGTGTGTGAATTTTATAATATTTATTTCACTTTTTTTGTTCTGTTCGTGCTCTGTCTCGAGTCGGCCACCCCCAGCTATGAGGTATGTGCCTTGAGTACATACATACATACATACATACATACATACATACATACATACATACATACATACATACATACATACATACATACATACATACACATACATACATACATACATACATACATACATACATACATACATACATACATACATACATACATACATACATACATGCATGCATACATACATACGCGAGGCAAATTACGAAAACAATATAACTAACCAGATAAATGACAGGCCAGAAACACCTCAAGTCAAATAGGTGTAAGGGTGTAAGTAGGGTGTAAATAGAAAACAAATATGGATATGAAAAGGAAGCGGAGAAGGGAAAGAAGATAGGAAAGGGAAGGAAGGAAAGGTGTGGGAGAGGTCAGAGGTGGAGGGAACAGGAACCCATATTATATGGATGGTCAGTGGGAATGTAGGGAGGAGCACAGTCTATAGATACTGTATTCTGTAGACTGTGCGAAGGAAAAAGGTAGAACGGACATAAAGAGGCAGACGATGAACAACAAACTGAGCGAATAAACTTGCAAACAAGATCTAACTGGCCAGAGAGGTAGACAACCCATAAATAACACAAGCAAGGGTACAACAGGACGCAAAAGAGTGGGATGAACACTCATATGACGAAGAACAGGTAAAGGAGACATGGAAGAGGATGAGGAAAGGTGTGGGAGAGGTCAGAAAGGTGTTGGAACAGGAGCAAAGAAGGACTGTAATATATGGATGAGCAGTAGGAATCCAAGGGACAGAAAGGTAGAATGGTCAGAAAGAGACAACAAAGAAGAACACAAAGTGGAAAGATAGAGTACGAGGAGTATTACGAAAAAATATCAAAACATAAACAAACGAACTGGCCATAAAAAGGAAAGAAAGCCAAGTCCTAACATAAACAAGTGGCAAGTGGGAAGGAACAGATGAGCAGCAAACAAGGAGAAGCGCAAAAGGAGAAGGAGATAAGAAGGAAGATGAGAGAAGGCGTGGGAGAGGTCAGATGTGGGTGGAACAGGAGCAGCAGAGAAGGACTACGGATGGTCAGCAGGAATGTAGGGAAGGGAAGGGAAGAATGGACATAAAGAGACAAAGATGGACAACACAATCTGGGAATTTGTGGAGATTTCGAAACCCTAGGGTTAGAGCCTTATGTAACACTTAATACTGCCCTGGGAATATCTTCTTATAAAGGGACAAATAGGCTAAGGCACATGATATAACACACACATATATATATATATAGTGATAAAAGTAAAACCACTATATTTCAGATGGTATGAAACTATTGTAAACAAAGTATACAACTGGCAATCAGTAGATACCAGGCAACCTATTGTAAACAAAGTATACAACTGGCAATCAGTAGATACCAGGCAACCTATTGTAAACAAAGTATACAACTGGCAATCAGTAGATACCAGGCAACCTATTGTAAACAAAGTATACAACTGGCAATCAGTAGATACCAGGCAACCTATTGTAAACAAAGTATACAACTGGCAATCAGTAGATACCAGGCAACCTATTGTAAACAAAGTATACAACTGGCAATCAGTAGATACCAGGCAACCTATTGTAAACAAAGTATACAACTGGCAATCAGTAGATACCAGGCAACCTATTGTAACAAAGTATACAACTGGCAATCAGTAGATACCAGGCAACCTATTGTAAACAAAGTATACAACTGGCAATCAGTAGATACCAGGCAACCTATTTTAATATCCGGAGTTTTTCTACAGTATCTGCATGATCAATGTGTCAACATTATGTGTTTAGCATAAAATTAAAAACATTTGTAAAATATAACCCCAATATTATACTAAGCTAAATGACAATGTTGTCGTGTGCCAGATATGCATAACATTGATATCAAAACATTTCTAGATGCATGAGGACATGTATTGGCAGGGAGCCGAATTGTCTACTGTCGAGTTCCCATCGCATTTAAGATTGTATCAGTCAGGTTCGGTCTGCATCCACAATAGACATATTTCATATTATAAACCTAAGACACTTGTACTAAATATCATGCAAATATAACAAAGTGTGTGTAATGTTTCCAATGAATATAGTAAAAGTTATCAAATCATCTCTCTCTCTCTCACAGATTGCCCAGGTGGTCCACAGCACACATCCTATTCTCTCAGTCACTCAGTACTGATCTACACATTCCCTTCCCAGCCGTAGTCAGCACACGAGTCAGTGAAGGTCTGGCAGTGGGAGGAAGGCTGACCATGGGACTGACACTACCTATGCTGTCCCATGTGTGTGTGTGTGTCTGTGTGTGGAGGGGGGGGGGGGGAGGAGGTGGTATTGTGTGTGTGATGTAGTGTAGTGTTGTGTGATGTATTTGTGGTGTGTGTGTGTGTGTGTGTGTGTGTGTGTGTGTGTGTGTGTGTGTGTGTGTGTGTGTGTGTGTGTGTGTGTGTAATAATCGGTTTATTCGAGCCGGCAGCCAATGAAGCTTAAAATATACAATACACAAAAATACACAGTGTGTACTGTGTTGTATGTGTGTGTGTGTGTGTGTGTGTGTGTGTTGTGCTTTGCTGGATGAAGTAGACAAAACAGATACTACACAATATAAGGTACCTGAACATAAACAAAGAACACAAACAATCGAAACAAATATAATGAAGGCACGTAAGGGAGAAAAAAATATGTGAATATCGTCAATGCTAAACAGGAAGACACACTAAGAAAACAAACAAACCCGAGAGAGGCAATAAGCAAAACGTCAATAAAGTGTTCCTCCCCAGATTGTGTATATATCACTTCTGTCAGCTTCTCGGGTTTGTTTACATCATGAAGGCTACTGTCAGGGAATTTACTCAGATCATGAAAGACTATATGGAGGATAGGATTGGCTCTCTTTATTTTAATGATTTCTTCTTAGTTGGCATGAAATTGCCTGGCGGTAGCAATGAAAATAATAATAATAACAATATATCTATCTATCTATCTATATGCTCAGGCGCAGTCCCCATTTAATATTTATTTAATAATAATAATAATAATAATAATAATAATAATAATAGTAATAATACAAATAATAATCATAATCATAGTCATAATAATAACAAAAATAATAACAATAATAATAAGCGTCAATAGATTGTAACGGCTCAAAGAATAATAACGAGGATAATTGATAAGACGAGAGAGATACGAAGGAGATAACCTGACAAAAATGAGAGATAATAACAGAAAGAGATAAGAAAAATAGGAGACAGGTTAACCCTTTCAGGATTATGACGCATTTTGACAGTTTATCTTGGCTATCATTAGACGATTGTATACAGCTTAGGAAGGATCTGTGGGAATTAAAATGGCATGGACTGTCTCAATTAACCCTCTGACTTCAATATACCCTTCCTAATGTAAATAAAATCGTCTAATAATAGCCACAATAAACTGCCAAAGCGCGTCATAATCCTCAAGGGGTTAAGATAGTAAAGAGAAACATGGATAAAATAGGGATAAGGGTGCCAAATATCGAAAGAAGGAGAGAGGAAAGAAGAGATAAAAAGGACACGAGATAAACATAATAACGAAGGACATTAGAGAAACAGGAGATACAAGGACCATACGATAAAAGAGGAGGAGGAGGAACACAAGAGAAATAGGAGAAGGGGGGAGAACACAAGAGAAACAATGAGAGAGAGATAGGGAATAAAAGAGAGGCAAGAGAGGGAGGATAAGAGTAACAAGAAAACTAAGAAACATGATTAACATTAATTATTGGTGTTGTTTTAGTGTGTGAGAGAGAGAGAGAGAGAGAGAGAGAGAGAGAGAGAGAGAGAGAGAGAGAGAGAGAGAGAGAGAGAGAGAGAGAGAGAGAGAGAGAGAGAGGGACATAAGAAAAACAAGAGAAGTAGAGAACACGAGAGAAAGAGAGATGAGTACATAAGAGAAACAAGAGTAGGTGAAACAGGAGAAAGAGAGGGGGTACATAAGAGAAACGAGAGAAGTAGGGGACACGAGAGAAAGAGAGGGGGGGGGGGCATAAGAGAAACTAGAGAAGTAGGGGATACGAGAGAACGAGAGGGAGTACATAAGAGAAACGAGAGGAGTAGGGGACACGAGAGAAAGAGAGGGGGGGGGGCATAAGAGAAACAAGAGAAGTAGGGGACACGAGAGAAAGAGAGAGGGAAGCATAAGAGAAACGAGAGAAGTAAAGGGCACGAGAGAAGTAGAGGGCACGAGAGAAAGAGAGAGGGGGGGCATAAGAGAAACAAGAGAAGTAGGGGACACGAGAGAAAGAGAGAGGGAAGCATAAGAGAAACGAGAGAAGTAGAGGGCACGAGAGAAAGAGAGAGGGAAGGAGTACATAAGAGAAACAAGAGAAGTAGGGGACACGAGAGTAAGAAAGGGGGGGGGGTGTAAGAGAAACAAGAGAAGTAGGGGGCACGAGAGAAAGAGAGAGGGAAGGAGTACATAAAAGAAACAAGAGAAGTAGGGGACACGAGAGAAAGAGATGGGGGAGGGGGGGGGGGGCATAATATAAAGCAAAGAAGTAGGGGACACGAGAGAAAGAGAGGGGGGACATTAGAGAAACAAGAGAAGCAAGGGACACGAGAAAGAGAGAGAGGAGACATTACAGAGACAAGAGAAGTAGGGGACACTAGAGAAAGAGGGGGATAGAAGAGAAACAAGAGAAGTAGGGGACACTAGAGAAAGAGGGGGATAGAAGAGAAACAAGAGAAGTAGGGGACACTAGAGAAAGAGGGGGATAGAAGAGAAACAAGAGAAGTAGGGGACACTAGAGAAAGAGGGGGATAGAAGAGAAACAAGAGAAGTAGGGGACACTAGAGAAAGAGGGGGATAGAAGAGAAACAAGAGAAGTAGGGGACACTAGAGAAAGAGGGGGATAGAAGAGAAACAAGAGAAGTAGGGGACACTAGAGAAAGAGGGGGATAGAAGAGAAACAAGAGAAGTAGGGGACACTAGAGAAAGAGGGGGGATAGAAGAGAAACAAGAGAAGTAGGGGACACCAGAGAAAGGGGAGACAGTAGGACAAAGAGAAAATGGAGAATGGGTCACAAGATAATCTTAAGGGGAGGTTTTTAGTTAGTTCGCTAGACTTCCATCAAGCTTAACATCACAGCCCCTAGACCCCCTTTCAAGATAAATTTGTACATTTTTCGGTAGAAATATGTCCCGGCCGAAGGCCGGTTTCTCTTAAATTACAGGCTCGCTATCGCTCGCCAGGAAAAAATCGACACCTAAAGTCTTAAAATTGACAGAAATGGGGCGAAAGTTCTTAAAATCGACAAACTAATGGGGCGAACGTCTTATAATATCAAAAGCAATGGGGCTAACCATGAGGGAGAAAGGGGTCAAGAAAAAAATCCCTCAAGTAGAAATCTCCCCTTAAACAAAGACAACAAAAACATGAACATTATAAATTCTAAGGCAAGAAAACAAGAGAAGCATGCGATAGATAAACAAGAGAAGCGTGCGATAGATAAACAAGAGAAGCGTGCGATAGATAAACAAGAGAAGCGTGCGATAGATAAACAAGAGAAGCGTGCGATAGATAAACAAGAGAAGCATACGATAGATAAACAAGAGAAGCATGCGATAGATAAACAAGAGAAGCATGCGATAGATAAACAAGAGAAGCATGCGATAGATAAACAAGAGAAGCGTGCGATAGATAAACAAGAGAAGCGTGCGATAGATAAACAAGAGAAGCATGCGATAGATAAACAAGAGAAGCGTGCGATAGATAAACAAGAGAAGCGTGCGATAGATAAACAAGAGAAGCGTGCGATAGATAAACAAGAGAAGCGTGCGATAGATAAACAAGAGAAGCATGCGATAGATAAACAAGAGAAGCATGCGATAGATAAACAAGAGAAGCGTGCGATAGATAAACAAGAGAAGCATGCGATAGATAAACAAGAGAAGCGTGCGATAGATAAACAAGAGAAGCGTGCGATAGATAAACAAGAGAAGCGTGCGATAGATAAACAAGAGAAGCATGCGATAGATAAACAAGAGAAGCATGCGATAGATAAACAAGAGAAGCGTGCGATAGATAAACAAGAGAAGCATGCGATAGATAAACAAGAGAAGCATGCGATAGATAAACAAGAGAAGCATGCGATAGATAAACAAGAGAAGCATGCGTTAGATAAACAAGAGAAGCGTGCGATAGATAAACAAGAGAAGCATGCGATAGATAAACAAGAGAAGCATGCGATAGATAAACAAGAGAAGCATGCGATAGATAAACAAGAGAAGCATGCGATAGATAAACAAGAGAAGCGTGCGATAGATACACAAGAGAAGCGTGCGATAGATAAACAAGAGAAGCATGCGATAGATAAACAAGAGAAGCATGCGATAGATAAACAAGAGAAGCATGCGATAGATAAACAAGAGAAGCATGCGATAGATAAACAAGAGAAGCATGCGATAGATAAACAAGAGAAGCGTGCGATAGATAAAGAAGAGAAGCATGCGATAGATAAACAAGAGAAGCATGCGATAGATAAACAAGAGAAGCATGCGATAGATAAATAAGAGAAGCATGCGATAGATAAACAAGAGAAGCGTGCGATAGATAAACAAGAGAAGCGTAGGAAGCATGCAAACGGGTTATATAACTCAACACAAAAGGAACCTAAGACACAAAATAAGTTTTAGAGCTAAGGGCCTAAGGCATTAGAACCAGTCGATGCAAGACGGATACAGAATAATAAAATAATAGAGTGGGTGACAAAAACAGAAGAAACGGAGAAGAGGCACAAGAGATAAACAGCAGAGATAATGAAAGGAGAGACAGGTGGACAGACGAGAAAGGTGAGATGGAGTAAACAAAAGAAACAGGGAGAGAAGAACCCAAGAAAACAGAACGAGTGGCAGAAACAGAAGGAACTCAAAAGAGAAACAACAGAGGCCAGGGAAGCTGAGAAATAAAAGGGGAGATGTAGTAACACAGGAAATTTGGAAAGATGAGCACACGAACACAAAATGAATAACAGAAACAAGAGAAAGGCCAAAAGAGAATTATGAAAAGAGGCACATAAATATACAGCATAGACAAAGACACAAGACCAACAGTGGAAGAAACAGGGCTGGGAAACAGGGAATACTGGGAAAACAGTAATGGCACGTTTAAGGGGAAGTTTTTAGTTTGGTCAGTAGATATCCTTCAAGCTTAAGATTACACCCCCTTGAGCCTCTTTCAAGATAAATTTGTACATTTATCGGTAGAAAAATGTCCCGGCTGAAAGCCGGTTCCTCTTAAATTACAGGCTCGCTATCGCTCGCCAGGATAAAATTGACACCTAATTGACACGAAAGGTCTTAAAATTGACAGAAATGGGTTGAAAGTTCTTAAAATCGCCAAACTAATGGGGCTAACGTCTTAAAATCTCAAAAGCAATGGGGCTAAACATGAGGGAGAAAGGGGTCCAGAAAAAAAATCCTCCAGGTGGAAGTCTCCCCTTAACAACAGTAGACGAACGAACCAAATCAAAGATCAGCATTAATCGGGGGGGGGGGGGCAATAGAAACATAACCCTTTAAATTATAATGTTCTCTCCACCAACCAACTTCACTCCTAAACTCGACTAATGAAATTAACAAACACCTGTGGCAGTCCGGGGATTCGAACCCAGGACGCTCACACCGAAAATCCACACACTTATGCATTGCACCGCGAAGACAGTTAAAGAATGCTGCACAAGCCTACGATTTATTATGCAGTTTCGAACAGAAGCAAGGTATCGAAAAGAAGAGAGATATAAATGATATAAATAAATACAGACACGACAGACTCAACATGGAACAAACACACAGGAGAGGGGACACTCAGAAGAAACAGTAGGCACGGAAACGAGAGAAACTTAAGGGGAGGCAGACCGTTTTTCTGGACCCCCTTCTCCCTAATGTTTAGCCCCACTAGTTTTGAGATTATAGAGATTATTGAGATTATAGAGCCCATTAGTTTGGCGATTTTAACACCTTTCGCCCAATTTCGTGTTCAATTTTAAGACCTTTCGTGCCATTTCGGTTTCGATTATTTCCTGGTGAGCGAAAGCGAGCCTGCAATTTTAAGAGAAACTGGCCTTCGGCCGGGACATTTTTCTACTGAAAAATGTACAAATTTATCTTGAAGGGGGGTCTAGGGGGTGTTTTTTTAAGCTTCATGGAGGTCTAGGGAGAAAACTAAAAAAATATATGAATAAATGAATTAATAGACCAAACAAACCTTAAGCCTCCCCTTAACCCATTCAGAATACGAGGACGCGTTTCTTCATTGTAATCAGGCTATAATTAGACGATGGATCTCTTGGAATCAATGGGGTCAAAGATATCTTAAATAACCCTCTGACTTCCAAAATTCCTCCCTAAACGTATTTTGTTATGTTCCAACTCTACCTCCAGACATAGGCTAATAACCTGTAGATTCAACTGCTCAACACGATGTGGTGATGGGCTGGTCTATCAGAGTGAGAACTGAGCGATCTCTGCCATACCCATAGCTTACTCTGACTGTTCCTGTAACTTATATATTTTCTAGATCTCAAGTGACGGCGTCTTTTCCGTGGATTGACCTCCCAATCTACCAAGATTGGAAGCCAAAGCGTCACATTTTTCCCTTGCCCCTCAACTTTCTCTTCATAATTGCTGAGGGGCACAGGGCCCTGGGTGGGGCTTTGGTTTCCCCGGCGTTTCTGCACCCTCCTCAGCTCCCCGCCATGGAGTGGCTTCGGTCACCCAGGCTTTATTGTGGTCGGCAAGGAGGGTTTTGTGGGGGCGCTCGGTTATGGCCTTGGAATTGCTCGGGGCCTTGGGGCTGTTCGGCCAGGCAGCTTGGGGAACAACAACAACTGCTCAACACGATGAAGTCAGGTCGTCTTATTCCAGATGGTGAATGAGACATCGAGACAGTTTGAGTGTTGCAACCCACCGTTTGTGGTCTTACCTTTGTTGTTGTTGTTGTTGTTGTTGTTCCCCAAGCTGCCTGGCCGAACAGCCCCAAGGCCCCGAGTAAGGCCAAGGCCATAAACGAGCGCCCCCACAGAACCCTCCCTGCCGACCACAATAAAGCCTGGGTGACCGAAGCCACTCCATGGCGGGGAGCTGAGAGGGTGCGTAAACGCCCGGGAAACCAAAGCCCCACCCAGGGCCCTGTGCCCCTCAGCAATTATGAAGAGAAAGTTGAGGGGCAAAGGAATAATGTGACGCTTTAGCTTCCAATCTTGGTAGATTGGGAGGTCAATCCACGGAAGAGACGCCGTCACTTGAGATTTAGAAAATATATAAGTAAAAGGAACAGTCAGAGTAAGCTATGGGTATGGCAGAGATCGCTCAGGTCTCACTCTGATAGACCAGCCCATCGCCATCTTACCTTTGTAGATCTACGACGCTTGGTTGTCTCCTCGTGGCTCATTGCAACTCTGACTACTCTAAGATGCATTGCCACTATGTCGCTGTCTCATCTCGCAATTTCAGACACCTCTCTCTCTCAAGTGCCACCTACTGAGCTGCCTACCCACTAGGCACTGTCCCCATAATAATTTTTAACATGGGAATATTCATACAACGCGAATTCATTGGAAAGAGAAAGGACATTTGTATGGCGTATCGGTGGGTTTTGTGGAGATCCACTGAAACTAAATACAGCACAAAATCCATCCTAATAATATTTTCCCATTGACAGATGGAGATTTGAACACGGGAATTTCAGATTACCAGTCCAGGAGCAAGACGGATCCACCAAACCTTCCCTACACTGAATACAAAATATAAGCAGCAGAAACGGAGGATAAATAGAAAAATTAAGACACAGATACACACATATTGTACAATTGAAACACTGTGACAAGACAACAGGTGTAACAAAAGTGAAGACAATAGACACAAAATGAAACGGTAGAGGCAAGGAAACAAGAGATAGGATAACAATAAAAGTGGAAGAACAGGAGAAGGACACGGACGAAGGGAAGCAGGGACAACAGAAACATGAACACAACAGACAGAAACAATAGAGGCAAGGAAACAGGAGCAACAAATAAAACAGTATCGTCAAGGAAACAAGATACTCGAGGAAAGAAGAGCATGAGTGGAGGAGGAGGAGGAGGAGGAGGAGGAGGAAGCAGCTAGACCACTCCACCACCACCACCACCACCACTCGCGGGCGGTGGGTGATCGTGGGAACGGCTTGTGCCTCGTCTTCCCAAAACACCACCTCCCTCACCCACACCACCATCCACACCCACACGCCCACACCAAGACGCTCCCGGCACCCGCTACCACCACTCTCATCCTCCTCATGTGTATAATCTGGGTCACTGTTGGGCTCACGTTATAACACCAGGGGATTTTTTTTTTTTTAAACATACAAGTAGACAGAATGGATAAAAAAAACACCATCTGAGGAGGCGCACTTTATTGACAACGTTTCGCAGATAGCTTCATCAGGTCACCTGTCATGACGGATATTTAAGGCCTCCTAGGTACCAGTATTTGTTAGTAACCTGACGAAGCTATCTGGGAACGTTGTCAATAAAGTGCTCTTCCTCAGATGGTGTTTTTTATCCATACTACCAGTACTTTCGTTTTAGTAATTACAAAAATAACGTGTATGACACTTGTTTTTATGACGTGGTGAGTAAATACACAGTTGATTATATGACAATGTTTACCAAAGATTACCATTTGGTATATACAACTGAATATGTAATGGCATTTGATACAAATTGGCAATACATAGGGTGCTAGATTATATGGTATATAATGTGTTCAGTTGACCAAGGCACGGTGACATGTGAATTATCTACACAGCCCTTCAAATTAACACTGAAGACTAAAGGGCAGTTGTCTTATACATCTGCAAGGGGTCCACTCTCCCTTTCCGTTAAGGAAAGATGGGCTATTTTTCTGCCCCTCCCCCCCCCCCCCCCCTTCTCCCTCACGTTTAGCCCCATTAATTTTCAGATTTTAAGAAGTTTGTTCCATTCGTTTGGCGATTTTAAGACCGTTCACCCCATTCCTTTGTCAATATTAAGACCTTTCGTGCCATTTACAGTAGGTGTCGATTTTTTTCCTGGCGAGCAATAGCGAGACTATTTTTAAGAGGAACTGGCCTTCGGCCGGGACATATTTCTACCGAAAAATGTACAAATTTATCTTAGGGGGTGTTTTTTTTTAAGTTTGATGAAGGTCTGGGGAGGAAAATAATAAAAAGACCAACAAAAAGGCAAATAAATACGGCCCCCACCCCCCACCCCTTTAACTGACCTTTTCAATCAGATGACGCCAATTTGTCTATTATTCTAGTTATCTGCAGACGACTATATGACATTTAGTGAGTACCCGGCAAACATAGAGGGTTAATAAGAGTTATTCTTTAACGTGTGATACTTACAAGTACTTCTCTAGCTTAGTCAAATAATCTGACACCACTGACATTAATATATTAAAGAAAATTTCGTTCTACTTGAAGGGGTTAAAATGCTTAAGGGGGGTGACCTGTTTTTTTTTCCTGTCCTTTTCTATCTTTCTCTGCCTTGTATCCATTTGGCCCCATTCAGCCTACTGTTTTAAGACGTTTATCCACATCCAGGTGTCAATTGTTTACTGGTGAGCGGTAGCGAGCCAGCATATTTTTTATTTTTGTTTGACAGCAGGCTATATTTGTACATTTTTCGATAGAAACATTTCTCCGGCGAAGCCGGATTTCTTCATATAATGCTGGCTCGCTATCGCTCGCCAGGAAGAAATCGACACCTAGATGGGGATAAGTCTTAAAATAGTTCGCTGAATGGGGCCGAATGGATACAAGCCAGAGAAAGAGAGAAAAGGACAGAAATAACAAAAAGCAGAACATTTTTACATTTTTCGGTAGAAAAATTTCCCGGCCGAAGGCCGATTGCTCTTAAATTACAGGCTCGCTATCGCTCGCCAGGAAAAAATCTACACCTAAATGGCACTAAAGGTCTTAAAATTGACAGAAATGGGGCGAAAACTCTTAAAATCGCCAAACTAATGGAGCGAACGTCTTAAAATCTCAATAGCAATGGGGATAAACATGAGGGAGAAAGGGGTCAAGAAAAAAAAAATCACTCAAGTTGGAAATCTCCCCTTCATAAAAGCTGACCTACTCTCTCAATCATTCATCCTTTTATACCTACCAACTATATCCTTCCTTAAATTCATCAACAATCGTCTAATGCAAATTGACGGATAAACAAGCAGACGTCGCCGGTACTGTAAAGGTCAGGTCACATAAGGGGAGGTTTCCACTTGCAGGACTTTTTTTCTTGACCCCCCCTTTCTCCCTCATGTCTAGCCCCATCGCTTTTGAGATTTTAAGACGTTTGCCCCATTAGTTTGGTGATTTTAAGAATTTCCGCCCCATTCTGTCAATTTTAAGACCTTTCGTGCCATTTAGGCGTAGATTTTATCCTGGCTAGCGCTAGCGAGCCTGTAATTTAAGAGTAACCGGCCTTCGGCCGGGACATTTTTCTACCGAAAAATTTACAAATTTATCTTGAAATGGGGTCAAGGGGGTGACATTTTAAGATTGCTGGAGGAGTAGGAAACAAACTAAAAACCTCCCCTTAAAGCCTTTACCGCCTCTCCATCTTGAGATTCGATGCCTTCTATGAATATTTGTAAGCATTTGAATGCTCTCAATTAGCACTCGTGCCGAGTTTCAAGCTATTAGTAACGTGAATAGTATGGAATGTCCGTAACTGGGAGCATGCCTACCGAAAAATGTACAAATTTATCTCGAAGGGGGGTCTTGGGGGTATTTCTTAAAGCTTGATGGAGATCTTGGCAGGAAACTAGAAAAATAAAAAAAATAAATAAATAGGATCAAAATATATAAATGAACAAGTAATAACTAATATACTGAACACACAACACCCCGTAATCTACACTCCTTTAGAGGGCGACACAAAAAAAGCAATACACCCGGGGGCTTTAAACTATTAGACATCTGCTCTCTCTCTCTCTCTCTCTCTCTCTCTCTCTCTCTCTCTCTCTCTCTCTCTCTCTCTCTCTCTCTCTCTCTCTCTCTCTCTCTCTCTCTCTCTCTCTCTCTCTCTCTCTCTCACAATTATTATGTTCTATCCGACAACGAGTTACAACCACAACAGCAACAATGAGAGTTATCCTATGTACTCTTCATATGACACTTAAGAGCATGAATTTTGTTAATATTCATGAAGAGAAACTTGTTAATCCAGTTACCATAGCCATTCAGTATTATGACGCCTTTTCTAAATATTAATCTGGCTAACACTATGTGATTTTACTGGGATTAGTAAGGGTCTAAAGTGTTAGTGGAGATCGTCTGTGTCCCATTATATTTCTAGAGTTCCTTCCCGAGCCGAATATACTCGTCTAATAATGGCCAGAACACAATACAAATAGCGGCATTATATACGGAAGAGTTCATAGATATAAAACACACAGAGGAAATAATGGTAATAGTTAAGGGGAGGTTTTTAGTGTGTTCTCTAGACCTCCATCAAAATTAAAATAACACCCCCTAGACCCCCTTTCAAGATAAATGTGTACATTTTTCGGTAGAAAAATGTCCCGGCCGAAGGCCGCTTACTCTTAAATTACAGGCTCGCTATCGCTCGCCAGGAAAAAAAATCGACACCTAAATGGCACGAAAGGTCTTAAAATTGACAGAAATGGGGTGAAAGTTCTTATAATCGCCAAACTAATGGGGCGAACGTCTTAAAATATCAAAAGCAATGGGGCTAAACATGAGGGAGAAAGGGGTTCAGAAAAAAAAATCCCTAAAGTGGAAATCTCCCTTTAAACAAGAATATTAACACATTTAGAAAACCTGATAACCCATTTCGAGCAAACAGTAGTCCCGAAGTCAACAGACCAATCGTGAGCCAGTTCACATTATCTCCCCGATCTTCCCTCCCTCCATTGATAAGACTATAGTCTATTCGCTGCAAGTAGGCGAGAAATCATCAACTCTATCCTCTGTAACTAAAAACGGGCTAGAGCAAATTGGCTGCAAGTTTCCACATCTAATCCTTGACCGACGCTTCCTAAACGATAGAAATATTAGCTCGATTACTCTAGTCGGTTTTTAGTTACAGAGGTTATAGAAGTCATGATTTATCGCCTACTCACAGCGAATAGACGGGAGGCCATGTTTGCAGCACCAAATCCTGTCCTCTGCGCATGCGTGAGAATCTTAGGCTCCTTGGCACGATTATTTGTCCCTTTATACTTTTATATTATCTTAACCTAACCTAACCTAACCTAACCTAACCTAACCTAACCTAACCTAACAGTTGAGCCTAAATAACAAAATAAAAATATTAGGGAAAAGGCCGCGCATGCGCAGATGGTGAGTTTGGAAGGATTTGGTGCTGCAAACATGGCCTCCCGAATAGACTATAGGGTGGGATCCTACTGTAGCCTTGGGTTCTCTGACAATTGCAACCAGTGGATCTCAACCAGTGAACACAAAATATATAAATAAATAAATACAACGAATAATAATAACGATAACTAAACTACTACTAACACGAACTCCGAACCTAACTTTGAAAACCTAACCTATCCTGTCCTAACCTAACAGTATTGGTTGTGTTGGTACTGGTTGAGAATTACTGGTTGAAGTGGGCTCCTGTTTGACTTGCCCAGTAAAAAATAGTCAAGTCGGAAGCAGGTCATAACGGTCAAAATCCTAAACAGCCACAACTCATACGGCCAAGAGCTTAATCAGCCTAGGTTAGGTTAGGTTAGGATAGACCCGGTTAAGTTTGCTTAGAGCTTGGTTATATTAGGCTATGTGGTGGATTGTGTTCTTTTATTTCAAAATTATACTTTGCTTAGGCGGTTTTTTTTTTCGCATATCGACTTTGATTATTTTGCCTTTATATAGTCTTGTCCTCGTTTCGATTTGTTTATTTTGATTAGTTATTTTGCCTTTATATTGTCTTGTCCTCGTTTTGATTTGTCTATTTTGCCTTTATATTGTCTTGTCCTCGTTTTGATTTGTCTATTTTGTCTTTATATTGTCTTGTCCTCGTTTTGTCTTTATATTGTCTTGTCCTCGTTTTGTCTTTATATTGTCTTGTCCTCGTTTTGATTTGTCTATTTTGCCTTTATATTGTCTTGTCCTCGTTTTGATTTGTCTATTTTGCCTTTATATTGTCTTGTCCTCGTTTTGATTTGTTTATTTTGATTAGTTATTTTGCCTTTATATTGTCTTGTCCTCGTTTTGATTTGTTTATTTTGCCTTTATATTATCTTGTCCTCGTTTTGATTTGTTTATATTGTCTTGTCCTCGTTTTGGTTCGTTTATTTTGCAAGTTTTACATTTTAATTAGTTAACTTATATTGGGTGAGGTTAGGTTGGGACACTGCAGCCATGTTAGTTGTGGCCGTTTGGGAGGGTGGCCCTTTAGACATGAACCCGTGCTATCCTTACAGTGCAGTTACAAGAGAGGGTGGCGTGATAGTAGCATCTGGAGGAGAGGAGGGGAGGGGAGGGGGGAGAGGGGAGCCTGGGAAGGGACGAGGTTGGTCACTCACACCCACCCACACTTATCACACACTAACTTAAGGGAACAGTAGCTGCTTTTTTGGCCTATTACCGTAATTCATTTGTCATTTATTTGTTAAGTTTCCTCGCTAGACATCCCTCAAACTTAGAATAACATCCCCTAGACCCCCCCCACCCCCACCCCTCAAGATAAATTTGTACATTTTTCGGTAGAAAAATGTCCCGGCCGAAGGCTGATTCCTCTTATCATTACAGGCTCGCTATCGCTCGCCGGGAAAAAATCGACACCTAAATGGCACGACATATCTTAAAATGGACAGAAATGGGGAGAAAGTCCTTAAAATCGCCAAACTAATGGGGCGAACGTCTTAAAAGCTCAATAACAATGGGGCTAAACATGAGGGAGAAAGGGATACACAAAAATCCCTCAAGTGGAAACCTCCCCTTAATAAAAGATGCCGGATTACAGGCTTTGGATACTCAACGGGTGAATGGGCTATGGAATTATTTAAGGGGGGATTTCCACTCGGGAGATTTTTTTCTGGACCCCTTTCTCCCTCATGTTTAGTCCCATTGCTTTTGAGATTTTAAGGCGTTCGCCCCATTAGTTTGGCGATTTTAAGAGCTTTCGCCCCATTTCTGTCAATTTTAAGATTTTTCGTGCCATTTAGGTGTTGATTTTTTCCTGGCGAGCGATAGCGAGCCTGTAATTTAAGAGGTACCGGCCTTCGGCCGGGACATTTTTCTACCGAAAAATGTACAAATTTATCTTGAAAGGGGGCTTAGGGGGTGACATTTTAAGCTTGATGGAGGTCTAGGGAACAAACTAAAAACCTCCCCTTAAGATATTTGTGTAATGGTTTGGATGTTATGGGAATGTAGTATAGAATTAAAAGGTGTGTGTGTGTGTGTGTGTGTGTGTGTGTGTGTTTAGACAAACACGTGTGCCTATGTGCGGAAATACGATATCCAATTTTAAGCTTCTTTATAATTAAATAACCTTACTCTTGGCTTCCATATCACTTAACATGATAATAACAATCACTAACATAAACACCATTCCTTTGTTTTTTTTCCACTCCCAACTGTTTATAAGCCACACGACTCCTTGGCTAACTCTCACAGATACTTTCTCAGCCTCAGCCTCCCTCTCCCCTGTGTCCTAATCAGTCAAGGCTCATTGTAGGCAACAGACGCGGCCACTTTTCACCCGCGACACAAAGTGGGTGAAACAATAGAGTCCTTCTGCCCCACCACTGCCCACGTCACACACACAGAAGGCGCACAATTGATGCTCTTCAACAGGATTTTCATTTTTTTCTTAGGGACCTCTGTTTTTTTTAGACTTGAGACCAAAGCTTAGTTTCATCTTTTAAGGGGAGGTTTCTAGTTTGTTTCCTACTCCTCCAGCAATCTTAAAATGTCACCCCCTTCAAGATAAATGTGTACATTTTTCGGTAGAAAAATTTCCCGGCCGAAGGCCGGTTACTCTTAAATTACAGGCTCGCTATCGCTCGCCAGGATAAAATCGACACCTAAATTGCACGAAAGGTCTTAAAATTGACAGAATGTGGCGGAAATTCTTAAAATCACCAAACTAATGGGGCAAAAGTCTTAAAATCTCAAAAAAACAATGGGGCTAACCATGAGGGAGAAAGGGGTCAAGAAAAAAATCCCTCAAGTGGAGACCTCCCCTTAAAGGGGGTATCACACTGGGCCAATTCTCGTCACTCTTCAGCAAAAAGTGGAGCTACCGTCAATCTCCAGCACAAATCTCACCCTTTGATGGAGCTAGGATGCTTCCCGCACTGGGTGGGAAGCTCCAGTTTTTGATGGAGGTAGAGTGTCAGCCTCTTTACAGCTCGCATTTAATCTCATTGATATCTCAAGTATATGACGTCGAAATATATATTTTGCTACATAATTGTGTGTTTTGATTGTGAGAAGGGCTGCGGATAGACATAAACTAAGTGAATTAATGCTAAAATAGCTACACCACTTGCAGCTAAATAACCACTTCCTATACCTACGCCACGGCGATTGGTATGACACGAAAACATTCGGTTGTGTAGCAGGAGGAACTGTTTTTCAGATGCCTATTTACGAAGAATCATTGAACAATATATTTAACCTAACCTAACCTAACCAAGTATATTAGTGGACTATTTATGAATGTAAAATGTAAAAATATATTGTAACATTACCAAATTATTGAGATAAATACAGGTCTACCCGCATACACAGGATTATGCCTACAACCTCCGAAAAGTTCAAAATATTTCCTATATGCTCCAAATATAAAACAATCACGCAAACTTGTAGATTGAGTCATATTGAAATATAAGTGTCGATATAAATCCATATTACTCTAAATTATTGGTGAAACAGCACAATATAAACGATCGTTTAGTGCCGAGGTAACGACAGGGGCTCCGTCAGGCTATAGCCTATATTTTGCGAAAAACTTCCTCATAGCTACTTATATAGCCTAAGCTTCACACGCAAAACATAGCAACATTAACGTATAGATTGGGTCCTATTACACAAAGTTTGTCAATATCAATCCACATTATTTTACAGTTTAAGTGAAACCACTGTTCTATAGCCTACGCCACGGCGATTGGTATGAATCGAAAAAGTTCAAAATATAAATTTCCTCATATAAGCTTCAAATTTAAAAATAAATTACACTAACGTGTAGATCGAGTCATATTGCATTATAATTGTAGATGTAAATTCATATTGCTATACATTACAGTATAGGTGAAACGGACCAATATAGGCTAAGGTCGGACGTTGTTATTGTTGTGTCGGAGACTTCACGCAGCCAGGACGCTTGGCGTGTGTGATAGAATTTGCTGGCGCTACTGACTGGAAACGGAGATTGGAGATTGACGAGAATTTGGCCCAGTGTGATGCCCGCCTAACAAGTGATTAACTGTTAAGGGGGTCGTACTTGTTGTTTGGTCTATACCTGTATATTTATTTATATATTTATTTTTGAGTTTCCTCGCTAGACTTCCATCAAGCTTAGACAAAACACCCCCTAGGCCCCCTTTCAAGATAAATGTGTACATTTTTCGGCCTTCTAAAATGAGAGGCTCGCTCTTGCTCGCCAGGAGAAGATCGACAACTAAAGGGCACGAAAGGTCTTAATATTGATAACAAAATGAGGCGAAAGGTGTCAAAATCGCCAAACTAACGGAACGAACGTCTTAAAACCTCAAAACTAATATGCTAAACATGAGGGAGAAGGGGGTCCAGAACAAGCGAGTACTACCCCCTTAATCCAATTTAAGATTACAGTATATCTATTTTGAACAGAATCTTAGCATCAACATTTCCAAATATATTTTCTGTATTTTCTCTTAAGGGAGGTCACCAGCTTTCCTCTTAAGGGGGGTCGGTCACCAGCTTTCCTCTTAAGGGGGGTCACCAGCTTTTTTGTATATCCTTTTCTCTCTTAGGCCTACTCTGGCTTGTATCCATTCGGACCCATTCAGCCTACTGTTTTAAGACGTTTATCCCCATCCAGGTGTCGATTTCTTTCTGGCGAGCGATAGCGAGCCAGCATTGTGTGGAGAAATCCGGCTTCGCCGGAGAAATTTTTCTATCGAAAAATGTACACATTTAGCTTGCTGTAAAAAAAAAAAAAAAAAAAAACACATACAGTATATGCTGGCTCGCTCCCGCTCGCCAGGAAAATATTGACACCTGGATGGTGGTAAGTCTTAAAACAGTAGGCTGAATGGGGCCGAATGGATACAAGCCAAAGAGAGAGGGAGAGAAAGAGAAAAAAAAGCGATCTTCAATTGATAATGGTTTATTATGTTTTATGAACACATATGATATTTTCAGAATATATTATGCGACCTAATGTTGTAACTAGTTGTCGGTTTTATTTCCACTCATTCCTTCTTCATTATTTATCACCTAACTATTTCTATGATTAAGGGGAGGTATTTAGTTTCTTCCCTAGAACTCCTACATCAAGCTTAAAATTACACCCCCTAGAACCCCTTTCAAGATAATTTTTTACATTTTTCGGTAGAAAAATGTCAAATTACAGGCTCGCTATCGCTCGCCAGGAAAAAATCGACACCCAAATGGCACGAAAGTTCTAAAAATTGACAGAAATGGGGCGAAAGTTCTTAAAATCGCCACACTAATGGGGGCGAGCGTCTTAAAATCTAAAAAGCAATGGGGTTAAACATGAGAGAGAAAGGGGTCCAGAAAAAAATCCCTCAAGTGGAAATCTCCCCTTAATAATTTTAAGAACATAAGAACATAAGAAAATGGGAGTCTGCAGAAAGCCGATTGGCCTAAGCAAGGCAGATCCCTGTCCCACACAACCCCAATTCAATTACAAAGCCCAATTATAGGCTTCACACTCTAATACCCGGAGGATCATCTTACCAAAACGGTTAGAGATTAACGCAGGATTATGGAGGTCTGCAGAGCGCTGATTGGCCCAACCCGGCTGATCCCCCTTCACACCCAACCCTTCTCGTCCATATGCTTATCCAATTTTATCTTAAAGCTCCCTACAGTTTTAGATCCCACTATAGCACTTGGTAGTCCATTCCACCCATCTACAACTCTGTTACCAAACCAATACTTGCCTATATCTTTTCTGAAACGAAATTTATCTAATTCTGAAACGAAATTTATCTAATTTATTTAATTTCGTGTTATCCAGTAACTATCTTCTGCTCAAGGTAAAGGACTTCCCTCCTCCTGCATGCATATAGTTATAAAAAGAGTCTATAAATATGTATTCAATAGCTGTCAATACTCTATATAAATACTTATTATCAATTAAACTAATGCACCTATCAGCAAATCAACTGTAATTACTATACAGACAGATGAGGAAACGGGGCATTGCTACATGTGTATCACTATCTCTCACCCCAGCTATTTACCGGAGGACAACAGGTTTTTTCACAATGCGTAGACGGAGGTCTTTTAAAAAAAACAAAAACAAACAAAAAATGTTTAGAAAGGTCACTTTCAATCCACTATTCCATGTCTGTGGTCAAGAACAAGGTTTCAAATATACCAGTTTGCTTCGTAACCACTTTGATTTCCTAGGAGTCCTTTCACCAGTAGGCTCTCTCTGTCGTCTCATATTTTATTTAAACTTATTCCTGTTTCTTTCACTTACTACAACCCTCTCTCTCTCTGTGTGTGTGTGTGGGGGGGGGGGGGGGGTGCACAAGGGTCAGTTCTTGGACCTATAATTTTCTTGCTGCACATATCAGACATAAATAAACATGTCATGCATTCGTCTGTCGCCTCCTTTGCTGACGACACTCGTGTATTAAGGGAAGTGTCTTCTACAACAGATTCTGATTTACTTCAGGCAGATCTCACTACAATTTACTCATGGGCAGAGCAAAACAACATGTCCTTTAACAATAACAAATTTGAACACATGAACTACAGTGCAGACCGAAATATGAATATCCACACATACACAGCAGATGACGGCTCTTGCATTGATACAAATGATTATGTAAAAGATCTTGGTATTACACTCAGTCGAGATGGTACAATTGGAATGCATATAACCAATGTGGCAAAGAATGCTCGTAACCAAGCTGGATGGATCCTACGAACCTTCCGAACACGTGACATGATCCCCATGCTGACGCTCTACAAGTCACTGGTCATTCCATTGCTGGAATATTGCTGTCAGCTGTGGAGCCCATAGAAGGTGGGAGAGAAGCAATTACTCGAAGAAGTTCAATGCTCATTCACCAATAAAATCTCTGCCGTCCAACACCTAGACTACTGGGGGAGGTTGGAAACTCTCAAGCTTTTCTCATTAGAAAGACGCAGGGACAGATATGCCATCTTATATGTCTACAAAATATTGATTGGCATCACAACCAACAACCTTAATATAGGTTTTCACATCCATCAACGACTGGGCCGTCTCTGCCACATACAGCGGGTACACCCCAGAGCAGCCACCAGAGTTAAGACGCTCAAGGAGAACGCCTTTGCGACACGAGGACCTCTTCTCTTTAACGCCCTACCCAGATATCTGCATGACTCAACTGAACCAAGTCTCGAGAAATTTAAAAATCAACTGGACAAATTTCTCTGGACACTACCTGATCAACCGAAACTGCCCCACTACCACCTCCGCGCCGCTAGCAACAGCATCATGGACCAGCTGGCGCAGAGACGGGCAGATGGAATGTACTAGTGGTGGCGCATCAGCGTGACCACGGGCGGACAACACTGCCTGCAACTACTACCTACAGGACCTACAGGTGTGTGTGTGTGTGTGTGTGTGGGACGACGGGGCAGTACAGGAGCTGACGGAGAAGGTTACCACACTTATCAACGAAGTCACAGAGTTGAGGAGGTTAGTTATGTCACCAGATAGCATCATCAATCAGAAATTTGCAGCTTTGCAAGCCCAAGTTGACAAGCAGTCGGATGTTATTGCCAAACAACAACGATTCTTGGAAATGGTAGACCGCAAGGACAGAGAAATGAACTTAGTAATTACGGGTGTCCCCGACGAGAACGAGAGCCTGGAGGGAGAAACTATTGAGGAGAGAAAGTTAAACAAGATCTGGTCTAAGGTGGGAGTGCAAGAGGAAGTTCATTCACACCGGAGACTGGGGAGGAGGAACGAAGGAGATGCAAATTCACGGCGGGCGATGTTGATTACTGTTGCAAACAAGGCTGTACGGGACAAGATACTGGAGAAAGCGAAGCTACTGAAAGACGCAGATGGGGAATACAGCTAGATATACATTAAGAAAGACCTTCACCCCAGTGTCAGGAAGGAATGGAAGCGACTGTACGACGTGGAGAAGGCAGAGAAGGGGCCGCCTGAGAACTCTGGTTGTGTCATACACTTCAACACCCGGGAGAGGAAAATCTACCGGATGGAGTTGTCATTGACGCATGGAATCCAGAGTTTTTATAGACAGACCACAGCAAGTAAAGAAAGTCAATATTTTGTCTTGGAATATCAACGGAGTGAGAACGAAGTTAGAGAAAAAAGTTGTCCAAGATTTGCTCCTTAATTATGATTTGGTAAGTTTGAATGAGGTTAAGACACCTTTATCTGGCTCATTTCCCGGTTATGTGTCCTATAAGAGTACTGTGAGAGGTTCATCACGACGGGGTGGAACAGTGTTAATAATAAAAAATAACTTAGTTAATTATGTTTCCAATGTAGATACAGTGTTGAAGAACAAATATGGTTACAATTTCGGTGTGCACCTAAAACTTTATTTGGTTTTTGTTATGTACCTCCAGCAGATTCTCAGTATTACTCTCACGATTCCTCTTCCTTCATTCAAGAGAGACTAAAGACAACCGAAATGATCGATACGTATTGCATAATAGGAGATCTGAACGCTAGGTTTGGAAAATTTGCTCGTGAGTTACCTAAGCTGGTTGAGTTGCCAGATAGTGATTCGTTCTCCTGCCCTATACTATCTTACCTGACGATGTAACACTCCCGAATGACAATGCTTTTATATTAGCTACTATATGTAAAGAATCCGGATTGTTGTTGGTGAATAATCTTAAGACACCTACTAATCATTTGCACAGTAAAAAGACTTACAGGAAAGGCGGTACCTGGGTGTCTGAGTTGGATACTTGCATTGTGAGCTCTACGGTGTTGAGCGATGTGAGCGAGTTTTCTGTTCTTAGTGATGATTCTCTGCCATCAGATCATGCTCCTATTTCAATAACATTATCATTGCCAGAAGTAGATCTGGATAATGATCGCTCGTGCTCAGCACCTGGGAGATCACGCAGCCCTATATGGCCCCATGATTCAGAGTAAAAATAGAACTAAACCTATCAATGTTAATAATGTTAATGAGAGACCATTTTTAAGTAATCTAGCAGAGACAGAGATGCCTATAGAATCTATTGATGTCGATGTGTTTAATAATAGTGTAACACGTTCGTTGTACCAATGTGCGGATATTAGCAGGTGTGAGCCTCATGTACAGAATGTGAATGGAAGTCTCGGAAGATGGGAGAGATTATTAAGAGGATAAAGATGATTTAAAAATATGGAGCGCCATAAATTGGAGGGGAGTATGAGAGTAACAATAAAGCAGATCATTGTCGTCCTACTGATGACGAGTTTAAGCAGTTCTATGAGAGTACCTTGAACCCCCAAGCCAATTTAGGGCTCACCGACACTGATTTAACTACTGATGTCACTATACCTGTCCTAGATGACTCAATTTCCCCACTTGAAGTCCAGCAACAGACAAAGCAACTGAAGTCAGATGAAGCATGTGGCCCTGATGGTTTATCTCCAGGTGTATTAAAATTCTTACCTTGTTCTTGGATTCTCTTGCTGACATCATTATTTAATACAGTATTCACTTCAGGTATGTACCCACAGTCATGGTCAAGAGCAGATTTTTTTTACCATATTCAAGAAAGGAGACAAGTTAAATGTACGGAATTATAGAGGAATAAGTATAATAAACAGTCTGGCTAAATTATATGATATGGTGTTATGTTCACGATTAAAGCTGTGGTTTAGGCCATTCCGAGAACAGGCGGGTGCTCAAGAGAAGAGAGGCTGTTTGGAACATATTGTGTCTTTACGGCTGTTGTGTGATATGGCTAAAAGAAGAAAATTTTCTTTATTTGTCACATTCGTGGATTTCTCACAGGCGTACGACATGGTACCTAGAGTTAAGTTATTTAGAGTATTGCGGAGGTTGGGGTGTGGATCAGTTATGTTGTGCGCTTTGGTGGCTATGTATAATATAACAGAGAGTCTGATTGGTACTGCTCTAATTACGATAACACTGGGTGTAAGGCAAGGGTCACCGACTTCATGTCTAATGTTCATTATCTTTGTTGATGATCTGATAAGGATCATTAAGGAAGGTGGTGGGCCGGATGGCTTTTTTGGGTTGGTTACATATTCTCGTACTTATGGACGACACTATACTATTATCTACAACCAGACAAAATATGTTAAAAAAACTAGATCTGCTTCAGAATTATTGTTCAGATTACGGGATGAAGATTAACCAATCCAAAACTAAATGTTTCGTCATTAGCGGAAGTGACGCGGACCGTGAGCTGTTGGCCGTGAATGGGTTGGAGGTGAAACATTGTGACACATATACGTATCTTGGGTCTCCCTTCACGAGCGACGGTTGCACCTCCTCTGCTGTCAGAGTACACGCCACTTCAAAAATGCCACATGTACTTAAATTTGTATCCTTTATTTCTGAAAAACAATGATGTTCCTTTTGTAGTAAAACGGCGAGTATTCGAAGCAGCGCTCATGTCGTCTCTTTTGTATGGTTGTGAGTCATTGGTAGGCGCTGATATGAGACCTATGATAACATTGTATAACTGGTGTCTGAAGCAATTACTGGGTGTGAGACGAACCACTTGTAATGATATTTGTTACGTTGAGTCAGGATATCCACCTTTACAAGACCTAGTTAAATACAAGCAACACACATTTTGTCATTCAATGTGGCAGGAAAGGTCTGAATACACCGATGATCCATTATCATTTGTTATTAAAACGGTGACCAACACAAATACTATTGTAAGCAGGCTGATAAAGGATTTTATATCGAAGGATGTTGTAGATTTAAGCGTGTCTATGCAGAGGATTGCAATTAACATTACAAATAGCGATTCATCAAGACGAAAGACATATCAAGAAATAAACCCAGAATTTACAGTACCGTTTGTTTGCAATAATAAACATACCATAAACGAAATTCACCGAATATCTTTCACTAGGTTTCGTGTGACTGGTCATTCCTTAGCGTGTGACACAGGGAGATGGAACAGACGGGGTCGCGGGCGTTTACCTCTCGAAGAAAGACTATGTGTTTGTGGTGAAATACAAACGGAACCACACGTAGTTCAGAATTGTTCACTCACACAACATCTAAGACACACTCACAACTTCGAAACCATGGAAAATCTATTCTCAAACCAGTTTATGCCTGATGTTATATGTAAAGTGGTTCACGATATGTTGTCTGTTTATCTTTAATATTTGGTAATGTGTATGTAATAATATGAAAGTGTTTACCTTTAATGATTTGATATGTTATAAATAAAAAGCGATATTAATCTTATGTTGGACTACAGTTGTAGTTTAAAATTCAAAAGTTCTATATACTATATTCGAACTTTATAAAGTGTTTGTATTAGATACTAATGTAAAAATGTAAGCTGTGGTCAATAAACTATCTATCTCTCTGTGTGTGTGTGTGTGTGTGTGTGTGTGTGTGTGTGTGTGTGTGTAAATGTGCCCAGCTCCTCCCCCCCGTAGAATTAAAGTGGAGGTAATTACTATCACTTAGCCCCCCCCCCCCCACTCCCCGATGATTCCAAAGGAACCAAATAGCTCCCCTGACGCTGCATCTTTTCCTCATATATTACAAAGGAACCAAATAGCTCCCCTGACGCTGCATCTTTTCCTCATATATTACAAAGGAACCAAATAGCTCCTCTGACGCTGCATCTTTTCCTCATATATTACAAAGGAACCAAATAGCTCCCCTGACGCTGCATCTTTTCCTCATATATTACAAAGGAACCAAATAGCTCCTCTGACGCTGCATCTTTTCCTCATATATTAGCCGAGCTGGTCTTATTTTTCTGGATTACCGTAATTTAGTCTTTCCTCTTTCCATTAGCGCTGGCCTTATACTTGTAATATAATCATCAACACTGTCGCTGCTTACTTATAATCGTCAAGGGGAGGTATTTGTGTATGAACTGATATATATAATATGTGTGGCTTTAGTTTCCTCCCTAGACCTCCATTAAGCTAAATAAAATCCTCCCAAAACCCCCCTTCGAGATTAGTCTGTGCCCCGGTCGTAGGCCACAGCCGTAGGCCGGTGGATCGCTATCGCTCGCCAAGAAAAATCGATATCTAATTGGCACGAAAGGACTTAATATTAACACTGAAATTGGGCGATGGGTCTTAAAATCGTCTAACTAATAGGGCGAGCGTCTTAAAATCTCAAAAGTAATGGGGCTAAACATGAGGGAGATGGGGATCCCGAAAAAGCGACTACCTCCCCCCCCCTCCCCCCTAAATTAATCATCTCGTATACTGGATCTCGCTTGTGTCTCTAGTTTCGCGCGCATTCTTTCACCAGTTCAATTTTTCTCGTAAAAGTAAACTGCAAGAACTCCACAAACAAACACAAACAAACAAACAAACCCACGCACATAAACAACTGCACACACCTCCCACTCACACACCTCCCACCCTCACACACCTCCCACTCTCACACACACACACCTCCCACCCTCACACACCTCCTACTCTCACACTCACACACCTCCCACTCTCACACACCTCCCACCCTCGCACACCCCCCACTCTCACACACCTCCTACTCTCACACTCACACACCTCCCACTCACACACCTCCCACTCTCACACACCTCCCACCCTCACACACCTCCCACTACACTCACAAACACCTCCCACTACACTCACAAACACCTCCCACTACACTCACAAACACCTCCCACTCACACACACCTCCCACTCACACACACCTCCCACCCTCACACACCTCCCACTCACACACAGATGGCACTCACACACAGATGGCACTCACACACACCTCCCACTCACACACACCTCCCACTCTCACTCACCTCCCACTCACACACACCTCCCACCCTCACACACCTCCCACTCTCACAGATGGCACTCACACACACACACACACACCATAAAAACTCGCACATTCACGCTCTCTTTCCCGTTTAGCCTCCTGAAACTCTACTACAAATCTTTGACTCTCGTCTAGACAATACATTGTCTTTCGACAGCAAACTGGTACTGGGGAGAAGTTAAAATGTGGTTAACTTTTTAAAGCTATCTCCCAAGCTAAGGTTTGTGAATATTAAGCGGACTGTAAATTAACTCCCTTAGCAGCTGATTTATCGATACTTAATGGAATGATATAAAACTAATGGCTTTGCGTCACATTAATGCCAAGTTTTCATAATTAAGTAACACCCCGTTCTTAACATTAATCATCAATTACAAACCCCAATGCACTTGAATAGACTAATGAAAGCATATGGTCCACCCGGGATTAAAACTCGGGACAACATATTTCCATCTAAAATCTTCGTAATAACCGAGTAATCAAGATGGAAATACAGCAGTTTACCGTTAGGTGGAATAATACAGTACCCGGTATAATGCTATTGGTTATCCTACAAAATTTAATAGAAATATCCCAGACGTTCTATCCCACGAACTACTGGGAAGCCGTGTTTTGTTATCTTTACTTATGAAGGTCTGTGCAGTCCGTGTATACTGTATATGTAATTCATGTGCTGTGGGCCAGCTGAGTGTGTTGTGGTCTAGAGATCCTGTAAACAGAGAAACCGGACACTTTTTTTCTTTGGGAACCACTTTACTGCTTTAATTATATATATACATAGGAGAGATTATATTTATTGAGCATGTGAAATTTAGAACCAAAGACCAAATAATATATGTAGTAATGTCAATTCTTTGTTAACCCTTTGAGTACCAGCGACGTGTGTTATCTTGTATTCTAGCTGTATTTAGACGATATTATGCAGCTTAGGGAGGATCTGTGGTAGGTAAAAGCATTGATTAAGATATGTTCAAGCCATATTATTGCGAGATGTCCTTCCTAATCTGAATGAAATCGTCTTATGGTTGCCACACTATGATGAAAAAGACGTCACCGGTACTGTATGGGTTGAGGGTATGGAGTATGGACATATTGGTTGAGGGTATGGAGTATGGACATATTGGTTGAGGGTATGGAGTATGGACATATTGGTTGAGGGTATGGAGTATGGACATATTGGTTGAGGGTATGGAGTATGGACATATTTAGAGTGTGAAGAAAGCCTAATAACACCAGTGGCACCCTAATGGCGGAGGTGTCCCGATCTCTGCTAGCGTGGGATCTCCAGTGTGGTCATGTGAGGTGTCCAGTTGTCAAGACGCCCACATTCCCACCATCAGAGGGGGTGGGTGGGTGGGAGGGTGGGCGTGAGGGAGGGGGAGGGTGGTGAGAGTATGTGGGTGAGGGGTGAGCGTGTCTGGGTGAGGGGTGAGCTTGTGGTGAGAGTTTGAGTGAGGGGTGAGACTGTGGGAGTGAGAGCTGAGAGTATAATATGGGTGTGAGGTGAGAGTGTGAGGACCGAGGGTGTGGGGGAGAGAGGAACTGTGGGTGTGGTGTGGGTGAGGGAGAGTTTATGAGTAGGGTGAGGGTAAGGGGTGAGCATTAGGGAGGTTGTATAGTGTTAAGGGGAGGCAGACCGTTTTTCTGGACCCCCTTCTCCCTAATGTTTAGCCCCATTAGTTTTCAGATTTTAAGGCGTTCGGCCCATTAGTTTGGCGATTTTAACACCTTTCGCCCCATTTCGTTGTAAATTTTAAGACCTTTTGTGCCATTTAGGTGTCGATTTTTCCTGGCGAGCGATAGCGAGCCTGTAATTTCAAGAGAAATCGGCCTTTGGCCGGGACATTTTTCTACCAAAATTTTTTCAAATTTATCTAGGGGGTGTTTTTTCTAAATTTGATGGAGGTCTAGCGAAGAAACTAAGAAATAAAGGAATAATTGAATTAATAGACCAAAAATCCAGCCCATCTCCCCTTAAGAGCATAATGAGGAAGTGTGTGGCAAAGGTGTGGTCTGGATGGTGAAGGGTGTGGGAATCATAGGGGTGAGAGACTGGGGTGCAGGGTGTGGTTTGAGGTTGGTAGAATGTAGTGCAAGTGATGAGGGGTGAGGGAGGTGGGTGAGGGTGGTATGGATGGTGGTGATAGGGGGGTGGGGGGTAGGTTGAGGGTAAGGGAGTGAGGACGAGTAAATTAATTAAAAGGGTAGTGTGAGAGGAATGGTGAGGGGTGAGGGAGTGAATGATGAGGGAAGCTAGAGTGTGACATAACCTAAATGTGTGTATGTTTAAAACTTATAATAGAGAAGAACAGTTTTACAATTATGTAGTAGATTTGTCTTTGTTGATTTTTTTTTTTTTTTTTTTTTTCTCTTTTGCACTTGAGTAGCTTTTTTGACAAGTGAGTTTATGCCCGGTAAGGTTTTCTATTATACTTATATTTATTTTTGTATTTAATTTAACGAGTGTTTGTTCTACACCTGTGATGTGAGAAGGATGATGGAGATTGAGAAACGTTTGCGAGCGATAGCAGAAAATAAATCAAAACTTTAGTGAATTCTAAGCAACATATGAAGTGCTAAACAGGCCAAGCTTAGTGATGAGCGAAGTACGGAATTTTCCGGATTATTTTTGTTTGACAATTGGCTGAGAGACTTACTTTTTTTGTTTGTGTTTTTTTTTATGCGGACCGAACCTGTCTGACAGTAAAGTGGTTAGACTAGAACGGGATACGTAACATGGGAAGACATGCAGTAGACAAACAGATAGAAGAAGAAAATGAGTGAGTATAAAGACATAGACTGAGGAAGAGAGACATTCAACACTGATGGACTTTGAGGAGAGGAGCTTTAAAACTTGGATATGGAATACAAAAACCGTAAATATGGTTAACTTTTTGGGCGATTTTTGCATTTATTCATTATTTTTCTAGTTTCCTCCCTAGACCTCCATCAAATTAAAACAAAAAATATCCATTAGATCCCCTTCTAGATTAATTTGTACATTTTTCGGTAGAAAAATTTCCCGTGTTCTTCCAACATTACATGCTCACTATCGTTCGCCAGGGAAAAAATTGACACCTAAATAGCACGAAAGGTCTAAATATTAACGAATAAATGGGGCGAAAGGTCTTAAAATCGACTAACTAATGGGGCAAACATCTTAACATCTGAAAACTAATGGGGCAAAACATGAGGGAGAAAGTGGTCCAGAAAACCGGCCCATGATTTCATTTTTAGATACAAATATAAATATAAAAGGGTAGCCGTGGTGGGAACAAGTTGCACATACCGAGAAAAAGGGGAATGATTAAATACAACACGAGCTAAGTTTGACAGGGAGAAAGTGTAGACAATTGAGAAAACAAATGTACAAAATGGATGGATAATGGAATTTTAAAAGGATAATAGGCTATAGGATGAGTAAGAGAACCAGGGAAAATAAAAATAGGTGGTGCATAATGAGGCAATAACTAAACGGGGGAGGAGAGAGAGAGAGAGAGAGAGAGAGAGAGAGAGAGAGAGAGAGAGAGAGAGATACTTACATACATAGACTTACATAGATAAACTGGCCACACAGACCTTACAATCCAAACGAGGTGGAGAGACAGAGAGAGAGAGAAGAGAGAGAGAGAGAGAGAGAGAGAGAGAGAGAGAGAGAGAGAGAGACTTACATACATAGACTTACATAGATAAACTGGCCACACAGACCTTACAATCCAAACGAGGTGGAGAGACAGAGAGAGAGAGAGAGAAAAGAGAGAGAGAGAGAGAGAGAGAGAGAGAGAGAGAGAGAGAGAGAGAGAGAGAGAGAGAGAGAGAGAGAGAGAGAGAGAGAGAGAGAGAGAGAGAGAGAGAGAGAGAGAGAGAGAGAGAGAGAGAGAGAGAGAGAGAGAGAGGTCATTAGCACAGGAAGAACAGAAAAGATGCACATAATACAAATAAGAATATACTGTACATACGGTAGTAATATAATGTTATGCACGGGGCTGAGAAACAATAGATGACATAAAACAGGAGGTATTGGTTGGGCTTAAGAGGAGGTTTTAGTTTGTTTCCTACTCTCCAGCAATCTTAAAATTTCACCCCCTTGACCCCATTTCAAGATAAATTTGTACATTTTTCGGTAGAAAAACGTCCCGGCCGAAGGCCGGTTACCCTTAAATTACAGGCTCGCTATCGCTCGCCAGGATAAAATCGACACCTAAATGGCACGAAAGGTCTTAACATTGACAAGATGGGGGCGGAAATTCTTAAAATCACCAAACTAATGGGGCAAATGTCTTAGAATCTCAAAAACAATGGGGCTAGACATGAGGGAGAAAGGGGTCAAGGAAAAATTCCCTCAAGTGGAAATCTCCCATTAAGGGGGGATGGGCCGGTTTTCTGGACCACTTTCTCCCTCATGTTTAGCCCCATTAGTTTTCAGATGTTAAAATGTTTGCCTCATTAGTTAGTCTATTTTAAGACCTTTCGACCCATTTCTTCGTCAATATTTAGACCTTTCGTGCTATTTAGGTGTCGATTTTTTCCTTGGCGAACGATAGTGAGCCTGTAATGTTGGAAGAACCGGCCTTTGGCCGGGAAATTTTTCTACCGAAAAATTTACAAATCAATCTAGAAGGGGGATCTAATGGATGTTTTGTTTAATTTGATGGAGGTCTAGGGAGGAAACTAGAAACATAATGAATACATGCAAAAATCGCTCAAAATGTGAACCATCCCCCCTTAACAAGGAAAAGGCGTAGACCAAGAATACAAGAAAGTTAAGACAAAACCAAGAAGTAACAAAATAAATTATGACACGAGACGAGGCCCTAGAATGAGAGGGGAGGGGGGGGGGGGGGGGGAGGGGGGGGGGGGGAGTATGTAGGTAATGAAGAGGAGGGGGGGGGGGGAGTATGTAGGTAATGAAGAGGGGAGGGGGGGGGGGGGTGAGTATGTAGGTAATGAAGAGGGAGGGGGGGGGGGGGAGGGGGGGGGGTGAGTATGTAGGTAATGAGAGGGGAGGGGGGGGGGGGGGGGGTGAGTATGTAGGTAATGAAGAGGGGAGGGGGGGGGGGGGGGGAGTATGTAGTAATGAAGAGGGGAGGGGGGGGGGAGGGGGGGGGTGAGTATGTAGGTAATGAAGAGGGGAGGGGGGGGGGGGGTGAGTATGTAGGTAATGAAGAGGGGAGGGGGGGGGGGGGGTGAGTATGTAGGTAATGAGAGGGGAGGGGGGGGGAGGGGGGGGGGGTGAGTATGTAGGTAATGAGAGGGGGGGGGGGGGGGGGGGGGTGAGTATGTAGGTAATGAAGAGGGGAGGGGGGGGGGGGTGAGTATGTAGGTAATGAGAGGGGAGGGGGGGGGGGGGGGTGAGTATGTAGGTAATGAGAGGGGAGGGGAGGGGGGGGGGGTGAGTATGTAGGTAATGAAGAGGATATAGTAATGCAAACTCAGACAAAGAAAACATACAAAGGAAAATATAGGATTGAGAGAAGAAGTAAACATAACCAAGACAAAGAGTATATGACGCAATGAACTAGCTGAGGATGATTAAGCCGCTGTCACACGAGCGCTTTTTCCGTCAATTTTCCGTGAGCAAGTTTTTTCTCGTATTATTTCGGGACTTTTTCGCCCTGGTATCGGTAACTAGACTGAAGGTAGAGTATGTTAGGCGGCTGACTTCTGAGAAAGTGTAATTTTTGAAGCTTCCAGACCATAATTGCCCGTAAAAAAAAAATACTCGAAAAATGCCTCGTGTGACTCCGGCTTTAGGCTTGAGGTGGAATACATAAATACAGGACAAAGAGGAAATGTCACGATGCACGGGACTCCGTTGAAAGTGAGAGAAATTACAAAACACGAAAACAAAGCGGAGGAAAAAAACATAGAAACATAAGACAATAGCAAACGTCTTCAAACTGAAGAATATAGGAAATGCAAACCAAAATAATGAAACTAGACACAAACAAAGGAAATAAGATGGTGCAGCACAAGGAGTGATATCAAGAGAGGTCAAAAATTACGAACAGAAAGAAGAGAGAGACGACAAATTGAAAACCTAAAAACAAAATGAGAAACTAAGAACAGATACACATAATAAAAGGGGAGACGACACACAAGATAGGGGGCACTGGTTGAACTAGCTTGAGATGGGAACAGGTGTATAGACATAACACAATTAAATCGAACTTATACACAAAATAAGACCATTATTGGTTTGGTAACAGAGTTGTAGATGGGTGGAATGGACTACCAAGTGCTATAGTGGGATCTAAAACTGTAGGGAGCTTTAAGATAAAATTGGATAAGCATATGGACGAGAAGGGTTGGGTGTGAAGGGGGATCAGCCGGGTTGGGCCAATCAGCGCTCTGCAGACCCCCATAATCCTGCGTTAATCTCTAACCGTTTTGGCAAGATGATCCTCAGGGTATTAGAGTGTTGAGCCTATAATTGGGCTTTGTAATTGATGTGGGGTTGTGTGGGACAGGGATCTGCCTTGCTTAGGCCAATCGGCTTTCTGCAGACTCCCATTTTCTTATGTTCTTATGTTCTTATTAACACAACGAGAATATATAAAGATACTAGAGAATAGAAGATGACCCACAAGCCAAGCCAAGCTACACTTGCACGTTCTGTTGGCATGCACGAGGAGGAGGTGTCGACAAAACTAAAGGTTATAATTATACACTTAACCCCTTCAGGATTAAGGGGGGGATGGGCCGGTTTTCTGGACCACTTTCTCTCTCATGTTTAACCCTATTAATATTCAGACGTTAAGATGTTTGCCCCATTAGTTAGTCAATTTTAAGACATTTCGCCCCATTTCTTCGTCAATATTTAGACCTTTCGTGCTATTTAGGTGTCGATTTTCTCCCTAGCGAACGATAGTGAGCCTGTAATGTTGGAGGAACTGGTCTTCGGCCGGGACACTTTTCTACCGAAAAATGTACAAATTAATCTAAAAGGACGATGTAACGGATGTTTGTTTGTTTGTTTGTTTGTTTGTTTTAATTTGATGGAGTCCTAGGGAGGAAACTAGAAAAATAATGAATACCTTATATTAGCTGATGTTATGCAGCTTAGGAATGATGTAGAGGAGTCAGAGGCATAATAGCGTTGTTTTTGCCACTCTAGATTTCCAGAAGTCCTTCCTGCACAAAGTGTTCTAATAATAACCAGAATATAACAGTAACATGAGTCTCCACATACTGAAAGGGTTAAACATAGAACAGTAAACAAGGAGAAGAGGGTGAGTGGAGGTGAGGACGACACACACGACATGGGACACTAGTTGGCTGGGGTGGGATGAAAGGGGAGGAGGTGTGGATCAACCAGACACGATCCTAGGCGGTGATCATACCAACACTAGACAACCGAAAGAGGAGAAGAATTAAACAGTGGTGTAAAGAGGAGAAGAATTAAACAGTGGTGTAAAGAAGGAGACCAAAAGTTAACATATGAGAAGGCATCCACATTTTAACTCCTTCAGCAGTTTTTGCCTATTATTCTAGCTAAAGTTAGGCGATTTTATGCAGTTTAAGAAGGAGCTGTGTTATTCAGAGGGTTTATTGAGATCGGACTTACCCCTTTGAGTCCTACAGTAGAGGTAGATTATAAGCTAAAGAAAAGCCCCTAGTGGTAGCCCAAATAAGATGAAAATTACGTCATGGTGCTGAAGGGGTTAAGGGGAGATTTCCACTTGAGGATTTTTTTTCTGGACCCCTTTCTCCCTCATGTTTAGCCCCATTGCTTTTGAGATTTTAAGACGTTCGCCCTAGTAGTTTGGACATTTTAAGACATTTTGCCCCATTTCTGTCAATTTTAAGACCTTTCGTGCCATTAAGGTGTCGATTTTTTCCTGGCGAGCGATAGCGAGCCTGTAATTTTAGAGCAACCGGCCTCTGGCCGGGACATTTTTCTACCGAAAAATGTACACATATATCTTGAAAGGGGGTCTAGGGGGTGTAATTTTAAGCTTGATGGAAACGAACGTAGGGAACAAACTAAATACCTCCCCTTAAGAGCAGAGGTGGAAATGACACATACAGTATACACGGTACTGGGGCAACAGAAAGGCGAGGAAAGAAGAATACAGAAAGAGGCATACATAAATGAAATGAAAGCAAGACAAAAGTAAATCAGGAAAAGAACTCTACACGCTTTGAGTAGAGGTGAAGACGACACACACGACAGAGGACACTATACAAACTAGCTGGCTGGGGTGGGATGAAAGGGGAGGAGGTGTTTATCAGACAGACACGATCCTCGCAGGCGATCACACAAACACTGGGATATCAAAGATGAGAAGAAAGAAAATTAGAAAGAGGCGTAAAAAGGAGGAAAAAGTAAGTACAAGAGAAGAGTTCCACATGCTAAGAGTAGAGGTGAAAATGGCACACACACACACACACACACACATACAGTACTGGGGCAACATAAAGACGAGAAAAGAAGAATATAGAAATAAGCGTACACAAAATAGTTAAATCAAAACTAAAGTAAATAATAAGAAGGGCTCTACAAGCTAAGAGTGGAGGTGATGATGACACACACACGACAAGGGACATTTAGCTGGCTGGGCTGGGGTGAAAGGGGAGGAGGTGTAGATCAACCAGGCACGATCCTCGCCGGTGATCACAGAAACACTGGGACAACATAATGTGAGAGCAGAAAAGACATTAGAATGGTGTGTACAGAAAAGATAACAAAAGTAAAGACGTGATTTTCCGGTCCCGTCGCAAGACCACCGTCTCAACCAAGCCGTCGCAAGATCATCACAAGACGGGAAAAACAACACAGGCTTGTTCCAAGCCAGCGCACCATTTTACAAATATATAGGCTAGGCTATACAACTTCCATTTCTTCGGAATAACATTCACCGCCAATTTAATTATCATAAGGATTATATAAATGCAATTCTGATGTGAGAAAACAATTGGTAAATAGCATAGTCACAGCTGGGGTTTGTTGTTGTTTCGTGGACAAAATCTAACCAAGCGTACTGTCCCACGTTAATTTATTATCAACAATTGGATATTCGTTACTGTGGGCTCTTACTACTCTACTTGCTAATAATAGGCAAGTAAATTATAAGATCATGTTTGGATAAACAAATATACCGAAATAAATTAGAATAAAGAAACAGTAAGTTGAGTGAGATGTTTCAGCTTGCCGTCAACCCAGCTCCGGAGCTCTCTGGTGTCTCGCTTGCTAAAGGTGGGCTTGCGACGGGACCGGAAAAACAGTTTTTGGGGTAGATCTTGCGACGATGGTCTTGCGACGGGACCGGAAAATCACGTCTTTAAGTATAAGAAACGTGCTCCTAAAGCTAAGCGTGGATGTGAGGACGACACACAGTCACACACACACACGACTGAGGACACTTGTTGGTCAAACAAACACTGGGGCAAAATAAAGGAGAGAAGACAGGAAATTAAAAAGAGGTGTACAGAAAGGACATTTAGAAGGGAAGCAAGCCTAAGAGAGATAATCGATATACAATATATACAGAGTCAAATACATGAGAAGACAACACACACCTGGTTTGACTGGGTTGGTACGAGAGGGGAAGCTATGTACTGAGAAGAGAGGAGGTGATACACAGAACAGAAGACATAGGCACGCTACGGTGAAAGAGTAAATTACCGAAGACAATGAAAATAAAGAAAGAATATACACAAGATGATACACAAACTGACAATATAGATAAACTAAAGATAAAGCCAGAATAACATAGACAGCAATAGAAGTGGTACACAGACTATTAGAGAAGATGACACCCGAACATACTTTGAGTTGGGTTATAATTAATATAAGAACACGGGAGTCTGCAGAAAGTCGGTTGGCCCACACAAAGCAGATCCCTTTCACAACCAACCCATCTCGTCCATGTACCTATCTAATTTTATCTTAAAGCTGTCTATCGTTCTTGATCCTACTATAACACTCGGTAGCTTACTCCACATATCTACAATTCTGTTATCAAACCAGCACTTGCCTATATAATTTTAAACTAATTGTATCTACATTAAAACAATTGTACGAGTTCACTCGCTATCACTGAGCATCAATTAAATCTTTAGCCGCTGTCACACGAACGCTTTTTCCGTCAATTTTCCAGGAGCAAATTTTTTCTCGTATTATTTCGGGACTTTTTCGCACTGGTATCGATAACTAGACTGAAGGTAGATTATGATAGGTAGCCGATTTCTGATGAAGTGTAATTTTTTAAGCTTCCAGACCATAATTGCCTGTAAAAATTGATCGAAAAAGGGCTCGTGTGACTCCGGCTTTTCACGTCCACTTTATGAATCCCACTTGAACACCTCTATCATATTCTCTCTAACTCTGCGCCTCTCTAACGAATTCAAGCCAAATCTTCATATGGAAAATGTCTAATATTATGGATAATTTTTGTCAATCTTCATTGTACTGCCTCCAAGGAATCTGTCCATTCTGTAATACGGACACTAAAATTGAACAGCATAATACATATACGACCTCTCTAAGGTTAGGGAAAGTTTCAAGATAACGTTTTATTGTTCTGCTACCGTACTTAAGCTTCTAGACATATATCCAAGAACTCTATTTGTCTTATTTCGAACACTGATGCATTTATTTCTTTGTTTCAGGTCACTGCTGACGATGACTTAAAACTTGTTCACAATCTGAATGACTTAAATTCATGTTATCAAATTTATATCCTACCTTTTCCTATCGAGTTTCCAGATATGACTACACTGCATTTATATACAGTATATATTGATCGTCATCTGCCAATTTACTGCCCATTCGTGTAGTGTCTTCGGAGAGCCTGCATATTATTATCATAAATAATAACTCTTCCCATTTCATTTTCATCCGCAAATTTACTGATCTTGCTATTTATTCCAATATCAAGGTCGCTAATATATATGACGAACAGAAGAGGGCCCAAAACAGATCCTTGTGGGACTGCTCTCTCAACTACACCCCAGTCTGATCGTAACAGTTGTATGTAAAATGCTAGAAACGGTCATACGAGACAGACTCGTAAATCACTTAGAGGAAAATAACATACTTAAAGATACTCAACACGGCTTTCGTAAAAAACGTTCCTGTTTAACAAACCTCTTAGACTTCTTCCACGATATCCTCAACCTCTACGATGAGAGTAAAGCTGTAGATATTATATACCTTGATTTTCAAAAGGCCTTTGACAAAGTTCCCCACAAACGTTTACTGCTAAAACTAAAAGCGCATGGAATACAAGACGGTGTGTTGAAATGGATAGAAATTGGCTCAGCGACAGAAAGCAAAGAGTAGTCATAAACGGTAAGGCATCAAAATGGACCAATGTAAGTAGCGGGGTACCCCAGGGATCGGTACTAGGACCAATTCTCTTTCTAATTTACATCAACAACATAGATGAGGGTCTCACCTGTACAATCTCAAAATTTGCTGACGATACAAAAATTGCAAATAGCGTACTCTCAAAAGAACAAGTTGACGATATGCAACACAATCTAGATAAATTGTCATGTTGGGCCCAAATTTGGCAAATGAGTTTCAATGCGGATAAATGTAAAGTACTACATATCGGATACCTAAATGAGAAAGCAAACTATTCGATGAATGGCACTCAGCTTAAGAATGTAAACAGAGAAACCGATCTGGGAGTAACAATATCGAGTAACCTAAAACCGAGTCAACAATGTTCAGAAGTTGTTAAGAAGGCAAACAAAATAATTGGCTTTATAGGCAGGTCATTTGAGCATAAATCCAAAGAAGTTATCCTAACCCTTTACAATTCATTAGTCCGCCCTCTTCTGGAATACTGCGTTCAATCCTGGTGCCCTTATTACCAAAAAGATATAAACAAGCTAGAACGAGTTCAACGTAGAGTTACCAAAATGATACCTAGCCTAAAGAACAAACCATACGAAGAGCGTCTTAGAGAATTAAATCTATTTCCTTTAACCCAGCGCAGATTAAGAGGTGACTTAATTCAAGTGTTCAAAATCATCAAAGGCATCGACAATATGAACTGTAGTAAGTACTTTACTATCGACCAATCTAATTACACGCGGGGAAACGGTTGCAAAATTATTGGTAAATCTTTTAACTCACACGAATCTAAGAATTTCTTCTTCAATCGAGTTGTCAACTTGTGGAATGGGCTTCCCCGAAAACGTTATAGACTGCATCACCGTTGATTCATTTAAACTCCGCCTAGACAAATATCTCGCATCAAACCCGCGACTGACTGCGTTTGTAAATGAATAACTTTATTTTATCCCCCCCTCAGTTACTAACCCATCTGTCCCCTACTAACTTCCTAATCCTGCCACGGACATTAGTTCCAGGGCAGTAATTCCCTTTCCAATGTTCCCTTACCCACTCTAAACCACTGTTTGGACACTTGATCCTCAGTGTTTTGGAGGACAAGCAACCTAGAAGGGTCACTAGATCTGTTGTTGCTTGATTTCCTTTGTACTCCTTTGTACTCCTTTGTACTCCTTTGTATACCATCTATCTGCTTCCTACCAATTAACCATAATCTAATCAATCTTAATAGTCCCCCCTATTCCAAGAGTTCTATTTTCCTCAGCAATTTGTCTTGGGGGACTTTAGAGGATGCCATACTGAAATCTAAATAAAGTATATAATTTGTTGTGTTATTGTCTACTACTTCGTATACTCGGGAAAAGTAGGGGCTTAGAAAATGAAAATAATGAAGGTATATACAGGACACACACAGATACATAAGCATGATCAAATTTAACAACAGAGAGAACAAGTGTACAAACTATAAGAACAAGTGTACACACTATAAGAACAAGTGTACAAACTATAAGAACAAATGTACAAACTATAAGGACAAGTGTACAAACTATAAGAACAAGTGTACAAACTATAAGAACAAGTGTACAAACTATAAGAACAAATGTACACACTATAAGAACAAGTGTACAAACTATAAGGACAAGTGTACAAACTATAAGGACAAGTGTACACACTATAAGAACAAGTGTACAAACTATAAGAACAAGTGTACAAACTATAAGAACAAGTGTAGAAACTATAAGAACAAGTGTACAAGCTATAAGAACAAGTGTACACACTATAAGAACAAATATAATACGAACATAATAATAGGCTGGGCTGACATGAAAAGGGGTATATACAAAATAAAATTATGCAGGGATACACACAAAGGAATGCACAAACATATGAAGAAAATAAACAAAGGTGAACGAATTGGAACAAAGAAATACGAGAAGATGTCACACGGATACAGGTTAGGCCGGGGTGGGGTGAACGTGGAGGAGGTGTAACTTATTTCGACAAATAAAAAATAAAGAAAGGTTATACACACCGATATACAGAAAAATTAGAATATAGAGCAGAGAGAATATTTACGCATACTATTAGACGTACTAGGCTGGGGTCGGTTGAAAGGGTGACCGGTCAACTCAACCAGTAGACCATTTCAACCAGTAGCTCTCAACCAGTAGCTCTCAACCAGTACCAAATCAACCAATACGGTTAGGTTAGATTAGGTTAGTACTATATTTTGGCACTGGTTTGGTTGGTCTTGGTTGATTTGGCACTGGTTGAAATGGTCTACTGGTTGAGATGACATGGAACCGTTGAAAGTGGAGGAGGCGTAGAAAATAAAAATGAATGAAGGGATACATACACAGATACACACACAAGAACATAAATAACAGAGAGTATAAATATAAAAACAAAACAGTTACAGTATGCCACATGAACACAGGCTGGGCTGAATGGAAATGGCGTAGAATGTGAAAATCATGACGATACAAACAGATACACACACATATACACATAAATAACAGTGAGAAGATATACATACGTAATACGAGATGATGAAACACGGGCTAGACTAGGCTGATGTAGGTTGAAAGCGGAGGAGGTGTAGAGAGTAAAAACAATGAAGGGATACAAAAAAAACAAACAAAAAAACAAAAAAAACAGAACAAAACAAAATAAATAACTGAGAGAAGGGGTAAACAAACGAAAGGGGAAAATGAGACAGACTAAGAAATGAGAAGATGATACACAAGACCAGAGAGACACTAGGCTGGGGAGGGGTGAAAGTGGAGGAGGTGTAACTCGGCTGGACACGACCCTCGGCCCTGATCACACAAATATTTGGACAACATAAAGACGAGGAGCTGCCTCAAGGGTCATGGGAACACCACTGGGGAGACTGGGGACGGATTAAAAATAACAACGGGGGATATATTTTAATACCAGGGGAGGCGGGGCTATACCAGGGGGATTATATTACACACATAGCTACATCAACAGACCGAGACTCAAGGGGATATTTCCACTCGAGTGGATTTCTTCTGGACCCCCTTCTTCCTCATGTTTAGCCCCATTAGTTTTGAAAATGTTAAGATGTTCGTGCCATTTAGGTGTCGATTTTTTTCTGGCGAGCGAAAGCGAGCCTGTAATTTAGAAGGAACCGGCCTTTGGCCGGGATTTCTACCGAAAATGTAAACATTTATCTCGAAAGGAAGACTTAGAGGTATTTTTGTTTAGCTTGATGGAAGTCTAGGGAGCAAACTAAAAACCTCCCCTTAATGAACACCAAATGTGAGGTAACAGTAACACTATTATACCAGTAGACATGCAAGGTACACCAGGGGGGAATATAATACCATGGGCTTATACTAACACCTGAGGGCCAATAAGGTGTACCAGTGTATGTAATATAACCGTTCAGGTATTTATCTAAACCCCCCCCCCCCTGGTGTAATTCCCAAGTGGTCCCCCCAGTTCCCCAGTGGTGTTCTCATGAAGACCCTCAAGGCAGCTCCTCGTCTTTAGGTTGTCGAAATATTTATGTGATCGCCGTCGCGGGTCGTGTTGAGTCGTGGTTAGGACGGTTCACACCACCCATTTTTCCCGATGACTTTCAACCAGCATCTATAATTTTTGGCATATTGTAGGGATATTTTCTACCTGAAGCGTCAATTTTACTAGTGCTTGATTGCTATAGTTGGCTGGAATCTTGCAAAACGAATTAAAAAAACTACCAGGGCAATGATGCCAAGAAAAGTTTGCCGAAAAAACTCTGTGTGAATCTGCCTCTACACCCCACCCCCTCCTCCTTTCATCCCAGCCCAGCCAGTGTCACCTGTCACTTGTGTTATTTTATGCATGTATCAGCAGTTTACAGCCTAGACAACTCGAGTTCCATTCCCGAGCAGGCCGAGACGGATGGAGAGCCTCCTCACACCTAATGCCTCTGTTTACCTAGCAGCAAATAGGAAAATGGAGCAAGTCGACATATATGACGTACTGTACCCTCTGTAAAGGTGAACAGTGACAGCATGGGTAATATGCAGTAGCCCCAGTGTACCCGGGTAACTCGTCCATCAAAGGCTAAAGGCATGGAGATAAGCACCTCGGCCAAGTCTGACACCGGTGGGTTATACCATGAGGCTTTGTAACACTAAGGAACATGAAACTCCACCAGGAGGCTCCACAACGCCCTATGGATATACTAGCACTGGAGAACTATACCAGGGGACTACAATTACCAGACTGATAGTGTAACACCAGAGGGTAAAGCCGGTATTACACGAGAACATATTTTATAGTCAACATTCGATGATCAAAATTTGTTTGGCAACATTTCTGGAATATTTTACACTGGTATCGGAAACTACAGTAGACTGATGATAGATGAATTTAGGTAACCAAAATATTTTAAAAGTTGACCCCATAAGCTGCCAGACCAGTGTTAAGGATAAATGTTGAGTGAACAAACGCTCGTGTGATACCGGCTTAAGGCCACGGGACTACAAGATACCACTAAGGAAATACTGTATATAGTACAAACGCAGATGACGCTACACCAGAGGGCAACATAATGCCATGAATATCTGAAGATACCATAGTGCTATACCAGTAAACTAGAATATAACACTAAACGACACTTAGATTGAGGATCATACAGTTATAGCAGGTTCTAATGCCCAACACCAGGGGCATGATATGTTTTTAGATTTGTGTTCACGCTGGCTGACTACATAATGGCATATAATAAAATGACACCAGAGGGATATACCAAGGAATATAAAACGAGGGATATAGGGAATACCGGGAGACAAGATATTGCCACCCGAGGAGTAGCATAATACCATACGGCTGAAAGGCGAGTCAAATAGTCCATCTTTTATTGTATAGTACAAACTGCCAGACGAGTCTACGCTGCTTAAGGGGAAGGTTTTAGAGTGTTTTATAGACTTCCATCAAGCTTGAAATTACACCCCCTTGACCCCCTTTCAAGATAAATTTGTACATTTTTCGGTAGAAAAATGTCCCGGCCGAAGGCCGGTTCCTCTTAAATTACAGGCTCGCTTTCGCTCGCCAGGAAAAAATCAACACCTAAATGGGACGAAAGCTCTTAAAAGTGACATAAGCGGGGTAAAAGTTCTTAAAGTCGCCAAACTAATGGGGCGAACGTCCTAAAATCTCAAAAACAATGGGGCTAGACATGAGGGAGAAGGAAGTTCGAACAAAAATCCCTCAAGTGGAAACCTCCCCTTAAGATAGGTCGACCTATCAATGTTGAGAAGACCAGTTATATATTATCTGAACATATGTAAACGATTCTCCTTAACTAGCAAACTGGGAAAATAATGAAATGAATGCGCATAACACATCAAATTAAGGGGAGATTTCCACTTGAGGGATTTTTTTCTTGAGCCCTTTCGCCCTCATGGTTAGCCCCATTGCTTTTGATATTATAAAACGTTCGGCCCATTAGTTTGGCGATTTTAAGAACTTTCGCCCCATTACTGTCAATTTTAAGACTTCGTGCCATTTAGGTGTCGATTTTTTCCTGGCGAGCGATAGCGAGCCTGTAATTTAAGAGGAAACGGCCTTCGGCCGGGACATCTTTCTACCGAAAAATGTACAAATTTATCTTGAAAGGGGGTCTAGGGGCTGTAATGTTAAGCTTGGAGGTCTAGGGAACAAACTAGAAACTTCCCCTTAACTAGCACACTATGAAAATAATGAAATGAATGCGCATACACATATCAAATTAAGTCCTATAATTACAAATGAAATACAGTGAGACCATGGTTTACCGAAGGGATATATTCCAACTGGGGAGCTCAAAGCCCCTTGGGAAACTAATCAACTCCAGGATATTTTGGCCTAGAACAACATACAACGGGGAGTGTTCGAGTGTCTAGCTCATAAACTACACGCTAAACCTTTCATTTGGTTTGTTGACTCTTAGCAGGGTGTCAAACGAAAGCCAAGTCCATTATTTGTAGTCTATGTTAGTGTCTATGTAAGGGTAAAGATATAGCTTATAGTTCAAATATTGTCTTTTGGAAGTGATACAATGGTCAAAACAATGCTATGTCATGTTGATTTTCTTGTATTCCTTCTCATATTGTCTTGTATTCCTTCTCATATTGTCTTGTATTCCTTCTCATATTGTCTTGTATTCCTTCTCATATTGTCTTGTATTCCTTCTCATATTGTCTTGTATTCCTTCTCATATTGTCTTGTATTCCTTCTCATATTTTTTTGTATTCCTTCTCATATTTTCTTGTATTCCTTCTCATATTGTCTTGTATTCCTTCTCATATTTTCTTGTATTCCTTCTCATATTGTCTTGTATTCCTTCTCATATTTTTTTGTATTCCTTCTCATATTTTCTTGTATTCCTTCTCATATTGTCTTGTATTCCTTCTCATATTTTCTTGTATTCCTTCTCATATTGTCTTGTATTCCTTCTCATATTGTCTTGTATTCCTTCTCATATTTTCTTGTATTCCTTCTCATATTGTCTTGTATTCCTTCTCATATTGTCTTGTATTCCTTCTCATATTTTCTTGTATTCCTTCTCATATTGTCTTGTATTCCTTCTCATATTTTCTTGTATTCCTTCTCATATTTTCTTGTATTCCTTCTCATATTCATCCAAGTCTTCAAACAAAATTGCTTCAGTTTGACACCCTGACTCTGAAGGGGAGGTCTCCACTTGAGAGATTTGTTTCTTGATCCCTTTCTCCCTCATGGTTAGCCCATTGTTTTTGAGATTTTAAGACGTTTGCCCCATTAGTTTGGTGATTTTAAGAATTTCCGCCCCATTCTGTCAATTTTAAGACCTTTTGTGCAATTTAGGTGTCGATGTTATCCTGGCGAGCGATAGCGAGCCTGTAATTTAAGAGTAACCGGCCTTCGGCCGGAACATTTTTCTACCGAAAAATTTACAAATTTATCTTGAAAGGGGGTCAAGGGGGTGTAATTTCAAGCTTGATGGAAGTCTAGGAAACTCACTAAAAACCTCCCCTTAAGTGTTTATGTCGGTAACCCATAAAGTGCACATACTCAGATTAGGATGGACTTTTCCAATTAAAGCAAATAAATATACAGATGGTTAGTATTATTCAAGTGGATTATAATAATTCAAATATTATCTGTATTTTGCTTTGAAAGACTTATCGGACTCGGGTAAAAGTTAAATACATAATTCTTTACGCATTCAACGACACTACAACAACCACAATAACAATAATAATAATAATAATAATAATAATAATGATAATAATAATAATGATAATAAAAATAATGATAATAATAATAATAATAATAATGATAATAAAATAATAATAATAATAATAATAATAATAATAATAATAATAATAATAATAATAATAAAACAAACAACTAGGCAACAAAACCATGCAATGAAGCCAACAATATTATGCCATACAACTGCTCAACGATCCTTTCAAGAACAAAAATATATACTATGTAAATATTGCAGGGAAAACATTGCATATTTATATAATCATTTTCACAAAACTGTCGTGAAGTGGGAAACATCTTGTGAAACACGTTGTAAGCTTTAAGGGGAGGTTTTTAGTTGATTCCCTAGACTTCCATCAAGCTTAAAATTACTCTCCCTTGACCACCTTTCAAGATAAGTTTGTACATTTTTCTGTAGAAAAATGTCCCGGCTGAAAGCCGGTTCCTCTTAAGTTACAGGCTCGCTATCGCTCGCCAGGATAAAATCGACACCTAAATGGCACGAAAGGTCTTAAAATTGACAGAATGGGGCGGAAATTCATAAAATCACCAAACTAATGGGGCAAACGTCTTAAAATCTCAAAAGCAATGGGGCTAGACATGAGGGAGAGAGGGGTCAAGAAAAAAGTCCCTCAGGTGGAAATCTCCCCTTAAGTACCAATAAAGAGATGTATAGGACTGTCAACAGAAACACACCAATCCCTTAAGTCGCTGACGTGTCTTGGCTGAGTATAGGGAGGGTGGAGGGGTGATGCCGTAATGGGAGGGGTAATGGTGACGGGGGTGTGAAGGGGATGGATATAGGGGATAGGGAGGGTGGAGGAGTGATGCTGTGATGGGAGGGGTAAAGTGAGGGGTGATGGCAGTGTGAAGGGGTTGGGTGTAGGGGATAGGGAGGCTGGAGGGGTGATACCATGATGCGAGGGGTAAAGTGAGGGGTGACGATAGTGGTGATAGTAGTGTGAAGGGAATGGGTGGAGGGGATAGGGAGTGTGGAGGAGTGATGCTGTGATGGGAGGGGTAAAGTGAGGGGTGATGGCAGTGTGAAGGGGTTGGGTGTAGGGGATAGGGAGGCTGGAGGGGTGATACCATGATGCGAGGGGTAAAGTGAGGGGTGACGATAGTGGTGATAGTAGTGTGAAGGGAATGGGTGGAGGGGATAGGGAGTGTGGAGGGGTGATGCCTTGATGGAAGAGGTAATGGGTGACATGAGAGGTGATAGTTATGTGAAGGGAATGGGAAGACGTGATGGTATGAATAAAGTTAGGTTAGGTTAGATTAGGTTGTTAGGTTAAATTGATCAAGGTTAGGCTAGGCAACTGTGGAAGATCTGGTTGTAGGTGTTTATGGCCGTAACAACTAGGAACTATGAGAAGGGTTGTCACCAGAGCTGTAGAAAGGGGGTGACATAAACAAGATCCTCCCCCATGCCCCTAGACCATAAACACCTCTGGTACAGTCACCATCAATAGTTACTATCCAGCTTGACAACTTCAACTACATTTATCCCTCATGATAATTATAAGAGAATAAATTCCTTAACAAAGCTGAACAAGAATGAGTGTATATATTGTTAGTTACAAATCTAGTGTTTAACTTAAAGGTGAATTACACAAAGATGAAAAAAAAGTGAGATAAGTTATTCAGCAGAACGTTAAATGCTCTAGTAATACACCATTATTGGGAATATCCTTAAATTTGCCCCCAACATATAAAATAAATTGGGTCAAGTTAAAGGTAAATTTCTGTTGCCTGACAACTATCGGAATCTATGACGTCATCACAATACTGGAAGGCGCGAAATTTGCAAGACAGTCAACTACCAGACGCCGCCAGATATACAAAATTTGAATTTGTTTTCTTTACTAACGTAAATTTACTTTATTATACACAAACCTGAGCATCCTTAATATGTGTTGATGCATACAAAATACACATCTTTCTAGGTACGGTATGCAACTTATGTAATTCACCTTTAATATTAGGCCTATAAGAACATAAGAAAATGGGAGTCTGCAAAAAGCCGATCGGCCCATACAAGGCAGATCCCTGATCACACCCAACCCCAATTACAAGTGCTGTAAACAAATCCATAAAACTAACAGGAGAACGAACATTACCAATTTATGAAAACATTCAGTATAATTGATCCTTTGGTGAATTATTCTATTATTATTATTTTGTATTTTTAAGCTGTACTTTACAACTATTAATATCAACGGTTAGTTAGGTTTATGCAGCCAGTCCCAGGACCATAATTATTAGGGCATATTGCTTCAACAGTGTAATTAGACAGCCAAGATTGAAGGTTTCGAGGTAATATTGAACGCGATTGTACGGATAAAGGTATCTTTGGTGGTTCCTTAATTAAGGGGGGGTCACCGTTTTTTTTTCTTTCTCTCTTTTTCTCTCTTTCCCTGGCTTGTATCCATTCGGCCCCATTCAGCCAACTGTTTTAAGACGTTTATCCCCTTCCAGGTGGCGATTTCTTCCTGGCGAGCGATAGCTAATATTAAGTTTTGTTTATAAGTTATGAATAGTAAGGAGTATTTAGATACACATGGGATAAGCATTAGACTATCATCCATTGAATTAAACACATATTTGGGTTTTGAAAATAATGAAGTTATTAGCTTCCAAAAGAGTATTAAAACACTTGCACCTAGTACTGTATGTATCTGTGCATGCAACAATTGCACCTAGTACTGTGTGTATCTGTGCATGCAACAATTAAACACGACTTAATTATGTAAGGTATTTACCCTATGAGTACCAGTGACGTGTTATATTTTATTCTAGCTGTATTGAGACGGTCATATGCAGCTTAGGAAGGATCTGTGGTAGTTAAATGGGTTGCTGCTGCTGCTGCTGCTGCTGCTGCTGCTGCTGGTCTATCATAGTGAGAACTGAGCGATCTCTGCCATACCCATAGCTTACTCGGACTGTTCCTTTTACTTATATATTTTCTAGATCTCAAGTGACGGCGTCTCTTCCGTGGATTGACCTCCCAATCTACCAAGATTGGAAGCCAAAGTGTCACATTTTGCCTTTGCCCCTCAACTTTCTCTTCATAATTGTTAAAGGCCCTGGGTGGGGCTTTGGTTTCCCGGGCGTTTCCGCGCCCTCCTCAGCTCCCCGCCATGGAGTGGCTTTGGTCACCCAAGCTTTATTGTGGTCGGCAGGGAGGGTTCTGCGGGGGCGCTCGGTTATGGCCGGGGCCTTGGGGTTGTTCGGCCAGGCAGCTTGGGGAACAGCAGCAGCAGCAGTTAAATGGGTTGACTGAGATAGTTTGAAGCCTTATTAATTGCTAAAGGTCCTTTCCAAGCTGAATAAAACCGTCTAATAGTTGTCAGAATGTGAGGAAAAGGACGTCTCTGGTACTGAACGGGTTAACTAAAACAATTATGCTCAGCATAGGACCACATTCAGGAAAATGTATGTTGGTAATTTTATTACATTTATTGAGGGTTCTGGTTTAGCTATAAAATGTCAGGGAAGATGTATTACCACTGCCATATGATCGGTAGGTTTTAGGTTAGCTATAATACCAGCTAAGGACTTCGGATAAAGTTATCAAGTTTCAATGGCTTGTTGTCACTTATAGTTAAGGGGAGGTTTTTAGTTGATTCCCTAGACTTCCATCAAGCTTAAAATTACTCACCCTTGACCCCCCTTTCAAGATAAATTTGTAAATTTCCCGGCCGAAGGCCGGTTCCCCTTAATTTACAGGCTCGCTATCGCTCGCCAGGAAAAAATCGACACCTAAATGGCACGAATGGTCTTAAAATTGACAGAAATGGGGCGAGGGTTCTTAAAACCGCCAAACTAATGGGGCAAGCGTCTTTAAATCTCACAAGCAATGCGGCTAAACATGAGGGAGGAAGAGGTTCAGAAAAAAATCCTCCAGGTGGAAATCTCCCCTTAACCTGTACGCCGCCGGCAAGTTCAGAATATTGCAATATTTCATGATTGTCCGGTTGTCAGTCTGTGTCAACTTGAAAGATAGCTAAACAAATAAGACAGTAAATTTCAAGGAAACTTGTTAAATACGTTGGGCTAATCTCCTTGAACAAATTATATATGTGTTTGGTTATGCTTGAATACTGACCGTACTCCCAATAATACCTCACAATAGACCGCCTATAAATAATCATAAGCAATATTCGCTCGATGTTCACAATAACGGCGGTAGTCAAATGTCTCTGTCTTGAGTTCCCCCCCCCCCCCCCAACCCAAAAAAAGAGGAAAAGTGGGGATTGGGCCTGAGTATATAGTATATAGAATATAATATAATAGATGTCCACAGATTTTGCGAGATAATCTGTATGTATGCTTACATGTGGACGGGAGGGGGGTGGGGGGAGATTCCCTACCCCCTACTTAGTTCATTACTATTATTTCTCCAAAAATGTGCATGCTGATTCTGTGAGTAGCCGAGAAGTACCATAGCTTAATAGTGTGAATATAGAGCAATAACGTGTATAATATGCCATATATACTTATTTGCTATAGTTAACCTCAATAGATGAACTAAAACTTCTCAACAGGACTCTAAGCATTTCATTACTGGTACTGTCGAATAGTATAAGTTGTTATACATAACTTTAAGTGCACATGGATGCCATAATTTATGACACTTGGCCCTCGACGAATATAATAGCTTCCTTTTACATCGAGGACTGCAGTTGCAAGTGGAGGCCCATTTAGATCTATGGTAACATTTTGGACCTCCGGGAGGGAATCAAAGGAGGAGGAAGGAAATGGAGGAGAGTATACTGCAAGGTATGGGAAATGAGGGTACGGCCGGTTTCAGACGTTTGGCTCACAATAGTCATGACCAATTCTTTAACCATAAAGTGGTGTCACACAAACAATTTTAGGTGATCTCAGAATTAATCATGGCAGACAATTATGAAACTGGCAGCTCATAATCTTGATAGTGAAATTAAGCTAAAACATACTTAGCAAATACCTAAATATTGTATGAAAAATCGAAACAGGCATCAAGACTGATAAATTCTGTCTCTAAAATGTATAGTGTAGCAAGTCTTAAGAGAGGAAACTATATTAAAAACTATGTCAGTCGACCAGTTAGCCAGTTAGTTGCCTACCCTCTCTATTTTGGGAAATAAATCATAGTTTCCGAGAGAAAGGAGGGAACACGATAATATATAGATGCACACAAAGTAAGCCCAGTATAGTGAGTCACCCAATCAATCAAAGGTGCAGGAGTAACAACCGTCCAGGAAAAGTTATATATAAACTTAGTTGCATATTAACTACTTGGGGATATCGATACAAGTGCATAACTCCTCTAAGCACATCTTAAATCTTAAACCAATCGAAGAAGCTTGGAGGGAAATGAGGAAAAGAGAGATGCAAGAAACTAGAATTATACTCTTCTACATCAAAAAGGACCTCCGTCGCCGTGTAGTGAAAAGATTGTTATCCAGTAGGTATGTGCCTCGTATACTTGTGTGTGCTTCGTATATTCATTTCACCCCCTCCACCCCACTCGCACCCATTCTCATCTTACTACTCTACCAACCAATTAAAGTTACTAAAAAAAAAAAAAAAAATCCTGGGAAAGAGCCAAAGGAGGGTGTGGGTCGGAAGTGGAAAGGACACAAACCAGGAGGAAAGGCAGGCGAGGCAGGAGAGGCCGAGGGAACACGAGTTATCATCACCCCTAAACTCTCAGGGACAAAAGATGGAGGTTAAGATCTTGTCACGGGTGGGCGGAAGGGAAGAGGGTGTTGGTGTCAGGGCAGGAGGGTGTGTGGAGGGGGGGGGGGGCAAGAGGGGTGTTAGAGGATAGGAGGGGTGTAGAGGGGAAATAATGGTGTGAGGAGCAGGAGGAGGGGAGGTATATTATACAAGGGGAAAGTAGCGGTGTGTGAGGAAGGAAAGGAGGAGAAGGAATGGGAGGAGGAGGAGGGGAGGCATATTATATAGGGCAAAGGAGGGGTGTGGGAGGAAAGAAAGGAAGGGAAGGAATGGTGGGAGGAGGGAGGGAGGGAGGCACATTATATAAGGGGAAAGGAGGTTGTTTCAAGGGGAAGGGAGGAATGTAACGAGAGAGGGTAAAGGGCAGAAGCCGAGGCAACGCTACTAATCATCACCCAGGGGACAAGAGATGGAGGCTAAGATCTTGTCACGGGTGGGCGGAAAGGCAGGAGGAGAAAAAGAGAAGGTATATATGGAAGGAAAGAAGGAGGGGAGAGGGGTCATGAGAACAAAGAGAAGGCATATATGGAAGGAAAGAAGGAGGGGAGAGGGGTCATGAGAACAAAAGAGAAGGTATATATGGAAGGAAAGAAGGAAGGGAGAGGGGTCATGAGAAAACAGAGAAGGTATATATGGAAGGAAAGAAGGAGGGGAGAGGGGTCATGAGAACAAAAGAGAAGGTATATATGGAAGGAAAGAAGGAGGGGAGAGGGGTCATGAGAACAAAAGAGAAGGTATATATGGAAGGAAAGAAGGGAGGGAGAGGGGTCATGAGAACAAAGAGAAGGTATAGATGGAAGGAAAGAAGGAGGGGAGAGGGGTCATGAGAACAAAGAGAACCCATATATGGAAAGGAAAGAAGGAGGGGAGAGGGTCTGAGTAAAAAGAGAAGGCATATATGGAAGGAAAAGAAGGAGGGAGGGGGGCCATGAGAACAAAAGAGAAGGTATATATGGAAGGAAAGAAGGAAGGGAGAGGGGTCATGAGAAAACAGAGAAGGTATATATGGAAGGAAAGAAGGAGGGGAGAGGGGTCATGAGTAAACAGAGAAGGCATATATGGAAGGAAAGAAGGAGGGGAGAGGGGTCATGAGAACAAAGAGAAGGTATATATGAGAGGAAAGAAGGAGGGGAGAGGGGTCATGAGAACAAAGAGAAGGTATAAATTATATGAGAGGAAAGAAGGAGGGGAGAGGGGTCATGAGAACAAAAGAGAAGGCATATATGGAAGGAAAGAAGGAGGGGAGAGGGGTCATGAGAACAAAGAGAAGGTATAAATTATATGAGAGGAAAGAAGGAGGGGAGAGGTAAGATGGATGTGTTAGGAGGAACAAAAAGGTATATGTAGAGGAAAACGTGGGAAACTGGGGGTATATGTAAAAGGGAAAAGTGATGAAGGGGAAAAAAATACAATAATGTTAAGACGGACAACAGAATAAGGCAGTCTATGGAGAAGGGGGGGGAAAAAATGGAGTGTGTAAGAAAGGGGGAGGAAGGTTCGGGAAAAAAAAATTAGTAATGTGGTTGAGGAGAAAGGAAGGAGGTAAATACTAGGGGTTAGATTGAAAAAAAAATGGATAAAAACCAGATGTTGGGCAGAGGGACAAAAAAATGACAGGGGTTGCATGAAGGAAAGGGGGGAAATTAGGAGGCACACGTTGGGGGCGGAAAAACAACATTTAGAAAAGAATCTAGTACTAGAAACATGCAAGAAAACAATAAAACAAGATGTTTTGTAAATAAAAAAGTGAAGGAGTAATAAATATAGAATGGAAAAGTTGAAAGGAAATATATAGATGGCAAAAAGTGAAAGGATATATAGAATGGAAAGTGAAAGGATATAAAAATAGATGGGGGGAAAAAAAGTGAAGGAACGATTTTAAGAATGGGAAAAGGGGTGAAAGGCTTAAATAATAAGATGGAAAAGTGGGAAGGATATATAGAATGGAAAAGTTTGAAGATTATAGATGGAATAATAAATTTAAGATGGAAAGTGATGGAATTATATAGAATGGAAAGTGGAAGGATATATAAAAGATGGAAAGTGGAAAGTATATATTAGATGAAGTGAGGAATTAATAGATGGAAAGTGAAGGATTATATATGTAAAGGAAGATATATGATTAAAGTGAATTATATATATATGGAAATTGAAGATATATAGATTGACTTGAAGGCTATATCTTGGAAAGTGAAGGATATATAATGTAAATTGAAAGGATCTAGTAGATGGAAAGTGAAAAGGATTATTATTAGGAATGGAAAGGTGGAAAGGGGGAATTAATATTAGGAAATGGAAAAGTTGGAAGGAATTATATAAATGGGAAAAAGGTGGGGAAAAGGATAAGGAAATAGATTGGAAAAAAGGTGAAGGATAATAATAAGATGGGAAAAAAGTGAAGGATAAAAATTTAATTAGATTGGAACAAGTGGGAAAGGATTTTATTTATAGATTGGAAAGTGAAGGGATATAAAATAGATGGGAAAAGTGGAAAGGATCTATAGATGGAAAGTGGTAAGGATATATAGATTTGGAAATGAGATTGAAGGATAATAAATAGATGGAAAGTGGAAAGGATAATATTAGATGGAAAAAAAGTGAAGGATTATATAGATTGGAAAAGTTTGGAAGGATTTATATAAGATGGAAAAAGTGAAGGATTTATATATAGATGGAAAGTGAAGGATATATAGATGGAAAGTGAAGGATATATAGATGGAAAGTGAAGGATATATAGATGGAAAGTGAAGGATATATAGATGGAAAGTGAAGGATATATAG
>CM064572.1:54887640-54978259 GCA_032716605.1 Paralithodes platypus
TCCCCGAAGGGGTGGGCCACGCACGAAAACGAACCTTCCCCCATGCACCTCTGTCCCCAGTCAGTCGACCGCCCCTCCTCACAACCAGCACAGCCTTTATCATCTACTTCCTCACTCCATCCTTCAACCTCTCCTTCGATCTACCTCTCCCTCTCTGTCCCTCCACCTCGCTCTCGTAGTTCACCCTCTTAGTCATTTCTCTCGCGTTTCCATACGTTATGGAGTGACCGGTATATGCTTAGAGTATTAAAAGGTTAATGCAGAGATGGAGTTAAGTTACCCATTAAACTTTCTTTTAACAAGTCATTAGAAACAGGTATAGTTCCAGAAGCTTGGAAGCGATTGCAAAATGTATGTTTCGATCTTCAAAAAAGGTGATAAATCCATAGCTATTTCAAATTATCGTCACATTAGTCTCACTTCAATCATAGGAAAGCTACTAGAGTCAATTATTGCTAGGAAAATGAGAAACCACTTAGAAACATTTAACTTGGTCAATTCTTCTCAGCATGGATTCACTCAGGGACGTTCTTGCCTTACTAATTTGCTTAGCTTTTTCTCAGAGGTATATGAAGCAGTAGATAATGACAAATCATATGATATTATATATTTAGATATCAGTAAAGCTTTCCCTAAAGAGTCCCTCATGAGAGATTGATGAGAAAGGTTGAGGCGCATGGAATAGGTGGGGCGTTGTTAGGATGGATTAGTTTTTTTTTTTTTTTTTATTTTTTTTTTTTTTTTTTTTTTTTTTTTTTTTTTTATATTCCAAATACTTCCTCTCGGCGCATAGGCTGAAGAGCCTTCTTAACATTCACCGCTTTACAATGAACAGTGAAGCCCGTGAGGTCTTGTTCCAGTCTAGGGAGTGAGACAGGTTATGGCTAATTGGTAGGAAGCAGAGAGTCAGCATAAATGGTACTAAGTCAGAGTGGGGATCAGTCAAGAGTGGTGTCTCCCAGGGATCTGTATTGGGTCCTCTGTTATTTATGATATACATAAATGACCTTGATTTAGGTATAACTAGTAGGATAAGTAAATTCGCAGACGATACCAAAATAGGGAGACCAATAGATTCAGATAGCGACATAGAGTGCCTCCAAAGGGATCTAGATACCTTACACGAATGGTCAGTAAAGTGGCAGATGAATTTTAACATTGACAAATGCAAGGTATTAAAGATAGGGAAGACGAATACTAATGCAAAATATAAACTAGCTAATGCTGAATTCTAAACTCAGACTGCGAGAAAGATTTGGGTGTGTTTGTTAGCAACGATTTGAAACCTAGAAAACAGTGTATAAGCGTACGTAACAAGGCAAACAGGATTCTAGGGTTCGTCTCAAGGAGTGTTAAGTAACAGAACTGCCGATGTTATCTTGCAACTTTACTTGTCATTAGTGAGACCTCATATGGATTATGCTGTCCAATTTTGGTGTCCTTATTACAGAATGGATATAGATTCCTTGGAGAGAGTACAGCGAAGAATGACAAAAAATGATTCATAATATTAGAAATCTACCATATGATGAAAGGTTGAACATATTAGGCTTACATTCGTTAGAAAGACGCAGAGTTAGAGGGGATATGATAGAAGTGTTCAAGTGGTTCAGTGGGGTAAATAAAGGAGACATGAAAAATGTACTGAAGCTCAGTGATAGCGAAAGAACTCGAACAAATGGTTATAAATTAGATAAATTTAGTTTCAGAAAAGATATAGGCAAATATTGGTTTGGTAACAGAGTTTTAGATGGGTGGAATAGGCTACCAAGTGATATAGTGGGATCAAGAACGATAGGGAGCTTTAAGATAAAATTAGATAGGCATATGGGCGAGATGGGTTGGGTGTGAGGGGGATCTACCAGGTGTGGGCCAATCGGCGCTCAGCAGATCCCCGTTATCTTGTGTTAATCTCTGACCGTTTTGGTGGGGTCAGTACTCAAGGTATTAGTGAGTTGGGCCTATAATTGGGGTTGGGTGTGACAGGGATCTGCCTTGTATGGGCCGATCGGCTTTTTGCAGACTCCCATTTTCTTATGTTCTTATGTTCCATATGGCCGAACCATCTCAAGTTGTTCCTTTTCACACTTTCCAGCACATCTACCTCCACACCACACCTTCTTACTTCCTCATTAGTCTGTCTATCCCTCCATGTAACTCCGCACGCACTTCTTAAGTAATTCATTTCCACTGCTCTCACTCTTGGTCTGAGTCTCTCAACCAACGTCCATGCTTTGCTTCCGTACGTCAGTGTCGGGATTACGACACTGTCATGCAAGGACTTCTTCACTTCCATACTGACCACCCTATTTCTTGTTAATGCTTTCAGCGTTCTTACAACCCTCTTCCCCTGTTGTACCCTCTCCCGCACTTCTTCATCCATAGTCCCATCTTTACTCAACACACTGCCCAGATACTTAAAAGGGTTGACGATCTCCATAGCCTGACCGTTCAGCTTCACCTCACACTCTGTGACTTCACCCCTTTCGAAGACCATAACCTTGTTCTTCCCCACATTTACCTTCAAATTCCGTTTTCCACACACTGTTCCAAGCACATTTACCAGACCCTGCAACTCCCATTCATTATCACTCATCAGAACTGTATCATCCGCAAACAGCAGTATAGGCAGCTTCCACTCAATTCCCTCCCTTTTAAGCGATACACCAACATCCACTGCTCTTGATAGTATTTCTTTCATGACTCCATCCATATATACAGTAAACAACCACGGGGACATCACACACCCCTGTTTCAAACCAACTTTCAGGTCAAAGAACTCACTCTGCTCACTCTTCACACGTACTGCCGCCTTTGCACCCTCATACATGCTCTTCACTGTTTTCAGCAACTTAAGCAAGTTAAGTTGCACCGGTTAAATATATATATACTGTAAATTATATGAACAAGTACATTGATAGCTACTAATTATAATGACAAAGGATATAACGGACCCATTTAAACTTTTTAGTCAAGTGGGTGAAAGCTTCCCTGCAAGAGGGAGGCGGTCGGAGGAGCGTTTATTTTGTATTGTATTGTATTATTATTATTATTTTGTATTGTATTGTATTGTTATTATTTTGTATTGTATTGTATTATTATTATTATTTTGTATTGTATTGTATTATTATTATTTTGTATTGTATTATTATTATTTTGTATTGTATTGTATTATTATTATTTTGTATTGTATTGTATTATTATTATTTTGTATTGTATTGTATTATTATTATTTTTTTGTTATTGAATTTTTATTTTATTTTTTCGGGGAAGGAGGGAGGGGAACCTGGGAAGGTGTACATCAATTATTGGGGTTTCAGACCAATCGTGTTGCGTTATGCAAATGTATCCAAGCATAACATTTAATTTTACTGATATAGTTATTTAAATTAATATACAGTATATCAATGAAGATTATACGAACATTCATAAGCATTAATAGCAACTCGGTTATTTTAATATGTATCGAACCCAAGCGAGACAATACAAAGTGTTATTAGTATCCTTTATGTTTTAGTACTTGGCGTTCAGGGGAGATTTCCACTTGAGGGATTTTTTTCTGGACCCCTTTCTCCCTCATGTTTAGCCCCATTGCTTTTGAGATCTTAAGACGTTCGCCCTAGTAGTTTGGACATTTTAAGACATTTTGCCCTATTTCTGTCAATTTTAAGACCTTTCGTGCCATTAAAGTGTATTTTTTCCTGGCGAGCGATAGCGAGTCTGTAATGTAAGAACAACCGGCCTCCGGCCGGGAAATTTTTCTTCCGAAAAATTTATAAATTTATCTTGAAAGGGGGTCTAGGGGGCGTAATGTTAAGCTTCATGAAAACGTAGGGAACAAACTAAATACCTCCCCTTAAGGGATCTCAGACGGTATTATGCAGCATACTTTACTGGTTTGGCTCAATGGTTTAAGGAGGGGGTTTAGTTTGCTCTCTAAACCTCCATCAAACTTTTTTAAAAAACACACAAAACCCCCCTTCGATATAAATGTGTACATTTTTCGGTAGAAAAATTTCCCTGCCGAAGGCCGATTCCTCTTCAAATACAGGCTCGCTATCGCTCGCCAAGAAAAAAATCGACACCTAAATGGCACGAAAGGTCTTAATATTGGCAAAGAAATGGGGCAAAAGGTCTGAAAATCGCCAAACTAATGGGGCGAATGTCTTGAAATCCCATAACTAATAGGGCTAAACATGAGGGAGGAGGAGGACTCGAAAAACCAACTGCCCAAAGATTCAAATGGGTGTAACTATATTAGTGGTCTTGAATGTACATTTTATTATTTGATTGTATTAAGGGGAGATCTCCACTTGAGGGATTTTTTTCTTGACCCCTTTCTCCCTCATGTTTAGCCCCATTGCTTTTGATATTATAAAACGTTTGCCCCATTAGTTTAGCGATTTTAAGAACTTTCACCCCACATTAAGACCTTTCGTGCAATTCAGGTGTTGATTCTATCCTGGCGAGCGATAGCGAGCCTGTAATTTAAGAGGAACCGCCCTTCGGCCGGGACATTTTTCTACCGAAAAATGTACAAATTTATCTTGAAAGGGACTCGAGGGAGTAATTTTAATCTTGATGGAGGTCTGGGGAACAAACTAAAAAACCTCCCCTTAATCAATCCATAAAGCTATACCTGCAAACTCTCTCATTAATTATGGCTATACTACTGGTAATTAACACCTGTACCGGCGACGTCTGTTTTATTGGATTTCAGCTACGTTTAGACGATTTTATGAAGCTTAGGAAGGATATATGGTAGCTAAAAGGATTGATTGAGATAGTCCGTAGCCTTTTGATGAGTCAGCGTCCTTCCTAAGCTGAATAAAATCGTCTAATAGTAGTGATAATGTAGTTAAAAGGGTCGCCCGTACTGAAGGGGTTAAAAGTGTCCAATATATTACATAACTTTATAACGGTAGTAATAAAACCATGTAATATAAGGATATACAGTAAATCTAACTCAGTCAATATACCCGATGGCCTTTTATATCTTTTTCTTACCCTTTGTCTACCCTTGAATTGTTGACTGTGTACTGAAAAGCCTACAAAGTGGACGATGTTCATGAGTGACGGTACGTGACTCAATGCACCTGTCATCTGACCTCTCCTGACCTCCCCTCCCCCCCCCCCCCCTATCTCTATCCCAAACCAGTTACTCCCCCCCCCCCCAGTCCACCCTAGTACCTTATGCTACATCTATCTCATTCAGGTCGGCGGTGGTATCCTGTTTATTATTCCTAGGGGGTAGAGGAGAAACGGATATAAAGTAAATAATTAGACCTGGAAAGATGAATTGGCCTAGGCTATAAAAATGATACCGGGTCGGCGTTTGACTTAGTTATGTGTAGGTTATCTATGAAGTACTTCTAGTATTAAAGGAACTTAGCTGTGATGCAAAGAGTTTAGGTGATGGACATGTCGGGAGTCAAATGTCAGTGAAGTTCTGGTGTTATGTGGCAGCAACTGGCGGTTTGTTGTTAGCTGGACGAAGTCTGTGTGAAGTGTGTCTGAGATTCCCTTTTATCGTGACAATATAAAATATATTTAAGGGTTCTATATCGTCCCCCGTGATTAAATGATAAGGGAAAATAAACTAAGATATCATTGGTGCAACCACAGTAATATTTATCCACAAAGATAAATAAAGTAATGTGTAAACCCGGGAAATTCAAACTACGGTATATATAACCATCTAGGAATTCAACTGACAGGTGGTGTCTTTTATGATCCCCATCTCTCTTTCTCTCTCTCCTCTCCTCTCTCTCTTTCTCTCTTTCCTCTCTCTCCTCTCCTCCTCCTCTCTCTCTCTCTCTCTTTCTCTCTCTCTCTCTCTCTCTCTCTCTCTCTTTCTCTTTCTCTTTCTCTTTCTCTTCTCTCTCTTTCTCTTCCTCTTCTCTCTCTTCTCTCTCTCTCTCTCTCTTTCTCTCTCGCTCTCTCTCTCTTTCTCTCTCTCTCTCTCTCTCTCTCTCTCTCTCTCTCTCTCTCTCTCTCTCTCTCTCTCTCTCTCTCTCTCTCACAAATACCGTATTTTGGTGTCAATTTAACACTGTATTATTACCGGTACATAATTTGATTTATTAATTAGGAAACTGTGTTTACGTGTGTGTGTGTATTTCAAAAACACATTTTAGGACATTGAAAAGCAAACCTTCGATTCTGACACTTTAATTTGGGAGTAATGCTGCCCACTTAACCTGCTGTACGAGAGGGGTTGGGTGTGAGGGGGATCTGCCGGGTGTGGGCCAATCGGCGCTCAGCAGACCCCCGTAATCTTGTGTTAATCTTTGACCGTTTTGGTGGGGTCAGTCACGGCGTATATACTGTGGAAGGCCGTGGGTCAGTACTCAAGGTATTAGTGAGTTGGGCCTATCATTGGGCCTTGTAATTGGGGTTGGGTGTGAGAGGGATCTGCCTTGTGTGGGCCGATCGGCTTTTTGCAGACTCCCATGTTCTTATGTTCTTATGTGGTGTCCCAATTACATACTGAACACAAATTCTATAAAGGTAATATAAGTTAGTGAACAAAAATAGAACAAAATCCACCCATCATTTGAAACTCTGTCAAAAACTGTATATTAACCCTTTCAGTATTCCGTGATGCTTGCTTTCATTTTAGTATGGTATTATTATTAGACGGTATGTTATCAAGTTAGTGAATTCTGCTGGAGTTAGAGGGTTAATGGAGATCAGTTTTACTCCTTTGATTGCTAGAGGTCATTCCTAAGCTGAAGAAAAACGTCTAGTGATAGCGAGAATATACGGCAGAATGCGTCCTAGTGTACCGAGAGGGTTAAGGGGATAGTACTTTGGGTTTTTTTTTTATCTATGCATTTATCTTTTAATATATTTTGAGTTTCTCGCTAGACCTCCATGTAGCTTTAAAAGAAAACCCACCCCCTGGAATCCTAGATCCCCTTTCAAGATAAATTTGTACATTTTTCGGTGGAAAAATGGCCCGGCCGAAAGCAGATTCCTTTTAAAATTACAGGCTCGCTATCGCTCGCCAGGAACAAATCGACACCTAAATGGCACGAAATGTCTTAATATTGACAAATATATGGGGCGAAAGGAATCAAAATCGCCAAACTAATGTAACAAACGTCCTAAAATTTCAAAACAAATACGCTAAACATGAGGGATAAGGGGGTCCAGCAATAGCGACCTCTTCCCCCTTAAGGGGGGTGACCTGCTTTGTGTTATTTCTGTCCTTTTCTCTCTTTCTCTGGCTTGTATCCATTCGGCCCCATTCAGCCAACTATTTTAAGACGTTTATCCCCATCTAGGTGTCGATTTCTTCCTGGCGAGCGATAGCGAGCCAGCATTATATGAAGAAATCCGGCTTCGCCGGAGAAATTTTTCTATCGAAAAATGTACAAATTTAGCCTGCTGTCAAACAAAAATAAAAAATATGCTGGCTCGCTACCGCTCACCAGTAAAAAATTGACACCTGGATGGGGATAAACGTCTTAAAACAGTAGGCTGAATGGGGCCAAATAGATACAAGCCAGAGAAAGATAGAAAAGGACAGAACAAAAACAGGTCACCCCCCTTAAGACAGATCACGTAAAGGGGTATTGGATGAAGGTGCTGCTTGGATGGATGGTAAGAGCAATCAGTTCCTTGCGAGTTTCGGGCTATAAGGTAGTTAATACTGTTAATACTCTAATACTGTTGATACTGTTAATACTGTTGATACTGTTAATACTGTTGATACTGTTAATACTGTTAATACTGTTAATACTGTTAATACTATAATACTGTTAATACTGTTAATACTGTTAATACTATAATACTGTTAATACTGTTAATACTGTTAATACTGTTAATACTATAATACTGTTAATACTGTTAATACTGTTAATACTGTTAATACTGTTAATACTATAATACTGTTAATACTATAATACTGTTAATACTGTTAATACTGTTAATACTATAATACTGTTAATACTGTTAATACTATAATACTGTTAATACTGTTAATACTGTTAATACTGTTAATACTGTTAATACTGTTGATACTGTTAATACTGTTAATACTGTTAATACTATAATACTGTTAATACTGTTAATATATATAAATATATCAAATACATTCTAGCAAACTTTCTACCCATTAACAATTCCAGTAACTGTTGTATTTTAACTGTATATTGATATTTATGGCCCCAACTTCCTTATAGCCTGAAACACGCAAGTGGTTAATTAAGTGGTCAATTAAGAAGGACACCTTACTGTACTTTTGAAACTTAATTACTGTCAGAGAACTCGTCATGGGTCGAATTAGATTGGCTCAGTTTTAGAAGAAGGTATCATTGCAAACATTGATGAAGGTATCATTGCAAACATTGATGAAGTAATAGTCATGTGAAGGTATCATTGCAAACATTGATGAAGTAATAGTCATGTGAAGGTATCATTGCAAACATTGATGAAGTAATAGTCATGTGAAGGTATCATTGCAAACGTTGATGAAGTAATAGTCATGTGAAATGGGAAACCCAATTAAGGGGAGATTTCCACTTGAGGGTTTTTTTTTCTTTACCCCTTTCTCTCTCATGTTTAGCCCCATTGCTATTGAGATTTTAAGATGTTCGCCCCATTAGTTAGGCGATTTTAAGAACGTTCACCCCATTTATGTCACTATTAAGACCTTTCGTGCCATTTAGGTGTCGATTTTTTCCTGGCGAGCGATAGCGAGCCTGTAATTTAAGAAGAACCGGCCTTCGGCCGGGAAATTTTTCTTCCGAAAAATTTACAAATTTATCTTGAAAGGGGGTCAAAGGGGGTGTAATTTCAAGCTTGATGGAAATCTAGGAAACACACTAAAAACCTCCCCTTAAGGGGAGGTTTTTAGTTAGTTCGCTAGACCTCCATCAAGCTTAACAATACAGCCCCTAGACCCCCTTTCAAGATAAATTTGTACATTTTTCGGTCGAAAAATTTCCCGGCCGAAGGCCGGTTCCTCTTAAATTACAGGCTCGCTATCGCTCGCCAGGAAAAAATCGACACCTAAATGGCACGAAGTCTTCAAATTGACAGAAATGGGGCGAAAGTTCTTAAAATCGCCAAACTAATGGGGCGAACGTCTTATAATATCAATAGCAACGGGGCTAGCCATGAGGGAGAAAGGGGTCAAGAAAAAAAATCCTCAAGTGGAAATCTCCCCTTAAGCGAACAGCTCTAGAACAACGAAGCATGCGAGACAGCAATATGGAATATACGAATTATAATGATCCTGCAATTCAGTCTTGGTGTCCGCATCTGGCAAGTCCGATCACAATTATTCTGGCAGTACAGTCGCGCTAATAAGTGATATCTCGGCACCAAGTATGTTTTGATCAATAATTGGTATCCGCATTATCTAAGCTGCATTCCTTCGTATCGAGTGAAATATACAAACATGTTCCGACACTTACTCGCCCTATTCAACATCTGACAGACATTAATACAACACCGAGCAAGCCAAACGTAATGACAGCCGGGACTTCACTTATTAGCGCGACTGTACAACTACTAAGCCTGACTGAAATATCCGATAGTTTCATTCCTAAGATAATGTTTCCTACAGCAAACATACCACCCAAAGGTACCTACCTGTAAATAGCATATATACTACACTGCAAGAAAATTACTTGTTCACTTTCATTCCTAATAATCCTCGTTACCCGATTCCTGACACATGTACGGTCGCGCTAATAAGTCATGTCCCAGCTGTCATTACGTTTGGCTTGCTCGGTCCTATATTAATGTCTGTCAGATGTTGGATAGGGTGGGTAAGTGTAGGAACATGTTTGTATATCTCACTTGATATGAAGAAATGAAGCTTAGATATTGCTGATACCAATTATTGATCGAAACATACTTGGTGCAGAGACATCACTTATTATCGCGATTGTACAGTTGTAGAAGACATATGAAACAGGTATATGGGTGGAAAAGGTGAGGCTGAATATTAAGTTTTCATGAATTTATAGTTTGAAGGTGAGTGGAAAAAGTATCTATTTCTACCTAGTATTGTTGTTAGATGTGGGTAAACCAAATATATTCACCACAATTATATATGCTAATCTTTGATCATGGTCAAATAAAGAAAGGCATGCCAGTTGTACTCTTATATATAGTACTCAGAGTGTATATACTTTGGTTGTACTTACTTCATCTACAAATGTCCCTTACCAGTGCACCCAGATTCCCAAAACCCCGATTCCCACGAGGCGTTGGAATGCTGGGAATGGCGAGGGCAGGTGTTATGTAGGGGACCAGGGGGAGGGGGGGGGGGGGGGGGGGGGGCTTCGATTCCTAGGGTATTGTTTCGTAGGGATTTGAATTTTTTCTTGGTGTCCTGCAGGTCGAGTGAGGGTCCTGGCGGGGGGGGGGGGGGGGGGGGGGGGGGTCCGGAGAATAGCGGGGAAAGGGGGGAGGTGATGGGGAGACCAGGGAAGAAAGAGGAGTGTGAGAGAGAAGAACAGAAAAAAGCAAGTGAGGGGGGATTTGTAGAAAAGGATTGGATGGGAATCAAAGAGAGAGAGAGAGAGTGTGTGTGTGTATGTGTGTGTGTGAGAGTGAACGAGAGGGGTCCCCAGCAATTCGAGAAAGACACATATATGAACAGTTATAGATATATAACACAGTAAATTTAAAATTTAAATAAATAATAAAAATATCCGATCTCTTTTGGCCGAGATCAAAAGCTGAATAAGGGATATAAACCAATAAAACATAACGAACACTTGGTTAGGCTATTTACATGGATCTATCCTGACTAAAGCAAAGGAAAGTAATCAGGATGGGAAGGAAAGGATTGGGATGGTATGAACATAGGATTGATTGCATTGATTACCAGACAGTGTGGGGTTATAAGGAGAAGTGGGTGAGTAGATAATCGGGAGTTGGAAGTGGAGTGTGGAAGAATAGGGGAGCGAGGGATGTAGAAGAATAAGGAAGAGTAGGCATGATGGAAGGGAATGTGAAAGAAGACGGTGAGGAGGTGAGAGGATGGATGAGTGATGAGAGGGAATGTGATAGATTTGAGGAGCTGGAAATGAAGTTATGGGTAGTATTTTTATTTTTTTATTTTTTTGTTTCTATATTCCAACTTACTTCCTCTCGGGCATAGGCTGAGAGCCTTAAAATTCACCGCTTTACAATGAACAGTGAAGCCCGTGAGGTCTTGTTCCAGTCTAGGGAGTGAGACATGTGAAGCACGTAGAGTACAACGAGCACCTGCCATCTTGCCTTCACATGAGGCACGGTGCTCACTCATGGCCCGAAACGACCCCATCTCTGAAGCCACCTCGTTCCCGTGCTTCACTGTCTCTCCCCCTTACACTCGGACTTTCACACTTACACACACACAACGCCACCTGTTGAGCAGATAACTCACCAGGCATTGCACCCCTATAGCATATTTTGAATATGGGAATATTCATACAGTGCTATTTAATCAGGGAACAATGAGGGTATTTTATTGACGTTTCGGTGGGCTTGTGGTAATGCACTGATGGAAAGAGTAGGAGAGCTGTGAGACGTGTGAGGTGGAAAGTAGTGGGGTGGGAGTGGAGTAATGGAGAGTAAGGAGGTTGGATGACTTTAGGGAAACTAATCATCATTATCAAACTGAGTTAATCCACTGAAGGACAAAGACCACTCCCAAACCTTTCCACTCTAACTGGTCAGATGTTAGTCTGTTCCATCCGACCCCAGCAAACTTTCGGATCTCATCCCTCCATCTGATTCTCTATCTACCCCTTCCTCTAACTCCATCTCCAGGTTCCCATTCTGTTGCTCTAGCAGGAGGTGAATAGCAATATGATCAAGGAAGGAAGTTGGAAGAGGTGCGAGTTAGAATGTACAGTATGTGTGGGAGAATACAACTTGAGTTAGAAGACATGTGTAGGGGAATACAATTTGATGAGGAGTGTTGGACGACTAGGTAAGCATCAATGTGAGGTTACGAGATTTTGGATTTGTTTTTAATAATAGTTTGAGGGTCACTGGAGCTGGGAAGAGTGTTATGGAAGACTATTACCTAGGAAGGGTGTCTGTGAGAATAGAGTTTGTGTTGGTTAGTATAATGGGATATATAGCATAGGGCTTGGGAGTTGATTGTGAGGTTAAAATATATACATGAACATACAATCGTATATTTCCACCAACAGTGGTTATTCGTGTTACATATTAGTATTTACATCTTAGCATTATATTTCTGTATATGTACATGTAGAAGGTTTAATATTTAGGGGTAGATTGTGATAGGCAATGGGATGAAGTTGGAGGTTCAAATTATGTATTGTTAAGTACTGTTTTAGTTTCGATTTAGGTAGAGGTAGATAAAAGCGAGCTGAGAACGGAGTATGTTAGACCATTAGCACTGGGAGTAGAGTCGGGCCATGTAAGGTATGAGAAGTCGCTCAAGAGTGGAGAAAAACTTGAATATGTGACGCTATAGAAAGAGTCGTCGGTGAGAGAAGGGTTATGGGAGAACAGGAGGTACAGTTGCCAAGACACCAACATGGCACAAATACTGTACTAGCTATAGTTCATCCCAATGGTAGGTTAATTCACATTATTAATGAAAATTCGTTTTATCCACTTCAGGGTAAACTCACAAAGCTCGTTATCTAACAATACCAAAACCCGTGAGAGCATACAAGCCTATCACTCATCCACATAAACTGTCCCAGGTTTTTATCTTATAAACACGCACACACGCACACACACACACACACACACACACACACACACACACACACACACACACACACACACACACACACACACACACACACACACACACACACACACACACACACACACACACACACACACACACACACACACACACACACACACACACACACACACACACACACACACTAAATCAAATTTGTAGTCCCAGATTCAATAATTCGTCGATAACATTGATCAAAAATTTAGTTTAGGGTAGAGTGAAGAAGGGTAAAGTGAACATACTGAAAAGTTGGAAAGTGGAATGAGGGGAAGTACAAGTAGCGCAAGTGGCGTAGAGGGTCAAATATAATATTCAAGAGCCTGTACTCGGAAAATAGCACTGGAATCAATGTATTATAATAAAATATCACGTATCATAGTTTAGGTAGGCAAGTTAAGTGATTTCAGGTGTTATAAGTGTTTATATAATGTATTATCCTGCAATCGGAAGGGACAGAAGGGGCTCTATAAAACGCAGACAGGTATGGGTGAGGACTAGAGAGTGAGAGACATGGATTGGGAACTTTAATTTAAATTGCCTCGTTGCTTGGATTTTTTATGCAGAGCTCTTTGCAAAGGGGAACATCGGAATATGGGAAGAACTTCATGGCTGAGAAGATGGAAATATACTTAAAATTGCCCTATTTCGAGGATGGATTAAGAGAGAGAGAGAAAGCATAAAGGGGCAGGGGGGTATCGAACTTGGAGAGGTAGGGGAAAGAGATGGAGGGGGGGGGGGGGGGGGAGGGAGGGATGAAGGGGGATGGGAGAATTGAGGGGCCAGAGGGTATAACTAAAGAAGTGGGAGGCTGGGAGAGGGAAGATAATACTAACCCTGGGAGAGAAATTGAGAGGGTGAGGGAGGGGAATTGAGTGTTGGGGGGTGAGGGGGTGAGAACTGAGAAAGAGGGGGCATGTGGCGCCTCGTGTGTTCGCGTGACCCGCATGCGGTAGCCACACTCCCGCAGCCGCTACCGCACCCCATCCTACTCCTACCCCCAGACCACCGCCACCATGCCCTGCTTCTCTCTCCCACGATATCTAAACCTTCTGATGCCATGCCCTGATTTCTGAGGCCCCCAAACACACACACACACACACACAAAATCAACCTTGCAGTGCCAGATTCAATAATTCGTCGATAATGTCGATACAAAATGTAGTTTAAAAATGATTACTTTTTTTGGCGGCCCTCATTTGTTTCTAATATACCTCGGGTTGCATTATTTACGTCACGTCTTAAGAGTACCAAAGTGACATCCTCTAGATATGGCTAAATTTCTTACATGGTTTGTCGGCTAACTATTGAGTCAGGCTGTACATATATCGGTGGGCGGTATAATTGGCTATACGGGCGTCTAACATGAACGTGGGCGTGTCAGAGGTATCATAGCTCTCTCTATCCTATCAACCCGTGGCGCCCACTTGGCTACGGGCGTGAGGGAGTGAGGTGCTGGGGGCTTTATAGGAGAGATCCTGAGGCCGGGATCCCACGACTCTGTTTATTGTAGGGAAGGTCGGTATAGAAGTTCATCATCATTAGTGTTATCATCATCAGTGCCATCAACACCACAATCATCATCATCGTCACCACCAACACCACAATCATCATCATCGTCACCAATACCACAATAACAACCATCATCATCATCACCAACACCACAACCATCATCATTATCATTACTACTAACACCACAACCATTAGCATCATCATCACCAACACCACAACCATCATCATCATCATTACTACTAACACCACAACCATTAGCATCATCATCACCAACACCACAACCATCATCATCATCATTACTACTAACACCACAACCATTAGCATCATCATCACCAACACCACAACCATCATCATCATCATTACTACTAACACCACAACCATTAGCATCATCGTCACCAACACCACAACCATCATCATCATCACCAACACCACAACCATCATCATCATCATTACTACTAACACCACAACCATTAGCATCATCATCACCAACACCACAACCATCATCATCATCATTACTACTAACACCACAACCATTAGCATCATCATCACCAACACCACAACCATCATCATCATCATTACTACTAACACCACAACCATTAGCATCATCATCACCAACACCACAACCATCATCATCATCACCAACACCACAACCATCATCATCATCATTACTACTAACACCACAACCATTAGCATCATCATCATCATCATTACTACTAACACCACAACCATTAGCATCATCATCACCAACACCACAACCATCATCATCATCACCAACACCACAACAATCATCATCATCATTACTACTAACACCACAACCATCAGCATCATCATCACCAACACCACAACCATCATCATCATCATTACTACTAACACCACAACCATTAGCATCATCATCTTCATTTTACATCCACAGTTAACTGCAGAACCGACCTATCCAGCGTTGCTACTATGGTTCACATTGTGTTTTAAAGTTATATGCAGGCTAAACCCAGAAGTGCAGGAAACTGTAATATAATGTTGAAGTAGCAATGTTTGTGCCAGTTTGTGTAGAGTAGGAAATTACAATTGTTTTGTTTACATTGGTGGGTTCTGTAATGTTCCCAACTTACTGAAGAACTACACTTGACCGGCATAATGTTATTTTGTTTATGGACAGATAGGTGTCACGTTTTAGTTTTGTGTTGTACTTGCATTGTATTGTTAGGCAAGTAACCAACTTGGATCGCTGTATATAAAAATAACATTGCAAATAATTGATTATATAAACAATGAAAGTTAATTAATTTGTGAGCACAATTGTGTTTGTTATAGTTAGTAGCATAGTTAATAAGTTGAATACATTAGCCAAGCGTCAACCATAACAACATTCCAATGCGATAATAATAGATGTCTTTGTTACACCATATCGTTTTGGACATGGGTTTGGTTTAAAAGGTATCTATCTGGGGTGGGCCTTTACCAGATTGCTGGGTTCCTATGTTCTTACGTTCCTATAAAATGTGTAATCCAGAGATAACATACAACCATGGTTTAGTATGCTGTTCTCATTTAATACGGTTGCGCGTCCACAATTATACAAGCCATTTTAAGGGGGGTCACCTACTTTTGTATATCTTTCTCTCCTTTTCTTTCTTTCTCTGGCTTGTATACATTCGGCCCCATTCAGCCAACTGTTTTAAGACGTTTATCCCCATCCAGGTGTCAATTTCTTCCTGATGAGCGATAGCAAGCCAGCATTGTATGGAGAAATCCGGCTTCGCCGGAGAGATTTTTCTATCGAAAAATTTACAAATTTAGCTTGCTGCCAAAACAAAATTATATATATGCTGGCTCGCTACCGCTCGCCAGGAAAATATTGACACCTGGATGTGGGTAAACGTCTTAAAACAGTAGGCTGAATGGGGCCGAATGGATACAAGCCAAAGAGAGAGGGAGAGAAAGAGAACAAAAGCGAGGTGGGCCCCCCTTAACACCTCAAGCTTGTATGAATAACTGCGCTAGTTACTTTTGCTACACTTAGCCAATTTTACTCACATATTTCCCTTATTTATTCGAGAATATAGTGAATAAATATGTAATCCATCACTAGTGTAGCCTAAATATAGTACCAATGTAACGCCAAGAAAGAAAAGAGAAGGTGAAACAAATAGAACCTTAGAAGAGGATAAATAGAACCTTAGAAGAGGATAAATAGAACCTTAGAAGAGGATAAATAGAACCTTAGAAGAGGATAAATAGGCGTGTGTTAGTTTCTTACCTACATGTTATTCCTGCCTCGTCCTCTTCACCTGCCCCATTATCACCATCACTCACCAGCAGCCTCCCACCCATGGACTTACTATTATCTCCAGACTCCCACCCTGGTTCCAAAGGGATTGGGCCCATACGCAATATACGGAATTGGGCCCATACGGGATTGGGCCCACGGGATTGGAACCTAACCTAACCTAACCTAACCTAAGTGGGCCCAATCCCGTGGTCACCTCCCACCCTTGTCTCCTCATTAATTTCTCACTGGTTCGTCTTCTCTCCATCTGTCGTAGTTCTTACTTTACTGTTCCTCCTGTTATCTGATCATCACTTCCCTTGATCTTTCCATTCTGTATATATATAGTAATTCTATGGTTAGCTCAATAAGGTGCCTTATTAAAATGTTTTTTATTCTCAGAAGGTTCAGCCATTGTGTTGTATTTTATATGTACAGTACATACATTTTGATAATCAAATGCATTATATTTTTTATGTATATACTCCATAATGGTAAAGTAGATGGTGAAGAAAAACAGGTAAAGCAAGAGACAATAGAACAAATCATATGTATATTATATATATTATTTATACATGTTCAATTTTATCACCGACTTGTCATGTGCAACAGTATCTCCATCGCTCAGCAGTAACATTCCATTCTTGTCTTCACACCAATATTTCATTGGTGTGTCTCCATCTGTCTTAGTTCCTGCCTAAGTGTTTTTCCTATATGTTAATTATCAGAAAAATTAGTTGACGCCGTATATCATTTATTTCTAACTATAGCTATAATACCACAATTAAATTTGGTTTGTGACCGCTATCTCTGTTGGCCGGGCCAACAGATAGTATCAGTATCTGTAGACTGTGGGCCGGGGTACGTTCGTACATAAGTTACTGATGTCCTGAAAATATAATGGATGTTCTGTTAAGCACAAACACAAGAATGAAATAATGGATATCTATAATCTGTATAATTCCAGCTGAGGGTAAATTGCCATGCTGTCACCTTAATTACTCAGCTGTTGCCAAGATTATGTAACGAAATATGTTGTTAATTATGAAAATTTGGCATTTATATGATACAGAGATAGTAGTTTATATTATACAGAGATAGTAGTTTATATGATACAGAGATAGTAGTTTATATTATACAGAGATAGTAGTTTATATGATACAGAGATAGTAGTTTATATGATACAGAGATAGTAGTTTATATGATACAGAGATAGTAGTTTATATGATACAGAGATAGTAGTTTATATGATATAGAGATAGTAGTTTATATGATACAGAGATAGTAGTTTATATGATACAGAGATAGTAGTTTATATGATACAGAGATAGTAGTTTATATGATACAGAGATAGTAGTTTATATGATACAGAGATAGTAGTTTATATGATACAGAGATAGTAGTTTATATGATACAGAGATAGTAGTTTCGTATTTTCCCTTTAAACATGAAGAAATCAGTTGTTAAGGGGTTTAATTTACCCTCAGCTGAAGATAAATAGACTATAGTTAATATTGTGAATATGTGGATGTGGGTATAGAGAGGGTTACATGAATCAAAATTATTATAGCCATCTGTGTGTGTGTGTGTGTGTGTGTGAGTGAGAGAGAGAGAGAGCACGCGTGTATATTATAATTACTCCTCCTTTGTTGTGCCCTCGCCCATTAACCCGGATGATAAGTGTGTGAGACTGACGGTGGTAGCTGGTCTGGGAAGGTCAAGAAGAGCACCTGTACACTTAATTAAAGGTCCCTAAGGTCAGGTAAAGGGAAGGATGTATGGCCTGGTGGGAGGTAAAGGTCAGGAGGTGAGAGAGAGAGAGAGAGAGAGAGAGAGAGAGAGAGAGAGAGAGAGAGAGAGAGAGAGAGAGAGAGAGAGAGAGAGAGAGAGTAATAAGAAGTCTGAAGTTAAGGGGGGTCACCGGTTTTTTTTTTTATCTTTCTCTCCTTTTCTCTCTTGCCCTGGCTTGTATCCATTCGGCCCCATTCAGTAGTACGATATCAGTTATTTATGTATTGTGTTTGGCTGGTCTCAGTATCTTTATTTTGTTAATGGCCTTCGTCTGCTGTCAGTATCTTGATTTATTTTATAATCCTTTGTTTTTCATCCTCTATTATCCTTCATCCTATTATGTTATCCCTCTGGTTTAATGTTCTTTATTATTCCTATGGTTTAAGGGGAGGTTTTTAGTTTGGTCCGTAGATATCCTTCAAGCTTAAGATTACACCCCCTTGAGCCCCTTTCAAGATAAATTTGGACATTTTTCGGTAGAAAAATGTCCCGGCTGAAAGCCGGTTCCTCTTACATTACAGGCTCGCTATCGCTCGCCAGGATAAAATCGACACCTAAATGGCACGAAAGGCCTTAAAATTGACAGAAATGGGTTGAAAGTTCTGAAAATCGTCAAAATAATGGGGGCGAACGTCTTAACATAAGGAAAACAATGGGGCTAAACATGAGGGAGAAAGGGGTCCAGAAAAAAAAAATCCCTCCAGTGGAAATCTCCCCTTAAAGTTCTTTATTATTCCCATTGTTTGGTTTCGTAACCCCTCTCCGCTTGTACTGTACTGTACTCATGCCATCGATTCACCAGCCTACATCCCATCCACCTCTAAATTCATCCCCCCCCCCCACCCCCCCCCCCCCACCCGTCCCCTTCAGTTCCTACCAGTGATCAGGTTAAGGGGAGATTAATCACTCGAGGGATTTTTTTCTTGACCCCTTTCTCCCTCATGTTTAGCCCTATTGCTTTTGAGATTTTAAGACGTTCGCCCCATTAGTTTAGCGATTTTAAGAACTTTCACCCCATGTATGTCACTTTTAAGACCTTTCGTCCCATTTAGGTGTCGATTTTTTCCTGGCGAGCGATAGCGAGCCTGTAATTTAAGAGGAACCGGCCGTCGGCCGGGACATTTTTCTACCGAAAAATGTACAAATTTATCTTGAAAGGGGGTCAAGGGAGTGTAATTTCAAGCTTGATGGAAATCTAGGAAACACACTAAAAACCTCCCCTTAAGGGGGCCAATGGAGATAGTGGGGGAGATAGGGAGGGGGGAGGGGAACAAGAAAGGATGCTAAAATGGGAGAAATTGGGAAGATAAAGGAGAATAATAAACTGTCATCTATTGTATGCTAGTCTTTCTGTCACACGTGTTCCTATCCCTTCTGTTCGTCTTTCCCCTACGCATTGCCTCATTATATCTATCCATCGTGTTTCATTTCATCCATTTCCTCGTTCACACTTCCCCCCAGCCCCAGGGGAGATAGGGGGAAACACAAGAAGGACGATAAAGGGGTGTGGGGGGGGGGGGGGGGGTATTGGAAGAAGGCAAGGGAACAGTTGTTAACCCTTCCAGTACCGGTGCCGCCCTTTTAAACTTTATTCTGGCTAGTGTTAGACGATTTTAGTCGGTTTAATAAGGGCCTCCAGGACTTAACAGGCTTCGAACTCTCTCACTTGAACCCTTTTTACTACCACTGATCCTTTTTAAAGTGCACAGTCATATAAATATTACTAAAATATATCTAAAAAGACGTCGCCGGTACAGAAGGGGTTAGGGAGATCAAACCAGTCACAAGAGCTATAATATGTTTCCCAGTAATATATTCCCAGTAACAAGAGCTATAATATATGTTTCCCAGTAATATATTCCCAGTAACAAGAGCTATAATATATGTTTCCCAGTAATATATTCCCAGTAACAAGAGCTATAATATATGTTTCCCAGTAATATATTCCCAGTAACAAGAGCTATAATATATGTTTCCCAGTAATATATTCCCAGTCACAAGAGCTATAATATATGTTTCCCAGTAATATATTCCCAGTAAAGGTATAGTTTTATCATTCCTGTTGTATAAGAATTTGGCGAACTCAAATAATCTACCTTCAGTTTTGGTGTGTGGGGGGGGGGGGGGGGTTTCTGGAAATCCTTCTCTCTCAATTTTAGCCCCACTAGTTTGGCGATTTTAAGACCTTTTGTGCCAATTAGGTGTCGATATTTTCCAGGCAAGCGATATCGAGCTTGTAATCTAGGAGGAATCGAATACTGTACAAATTCATCTCGAAGGGGGTCTTCGGGATATTTTTAAAAGCTTGGTGGAGGTCTTGGGAGAAACTAAGAACAATAGATATATGAACAAATAAGAATACATCTCCCCTTAAACTAGAGTGACGGTAGCACTTTTCCCAGCCAGGTATGTGTTGCAGTCATTCAAGTGTGGCAGGTTCTGAACTAGGTGTATTAGCATTCAGCCTTCTAAACCAACTGTCGCACCAACTGTTCTCCATTAATTTCGTTCAGCAATTTTCGTCTGGTAGATTAAATATTCAACCTTTGTAGGAATGTTGTGTCCTGCCATAATCGACGGTCATTTCATTGTCCGATACCAATGCAAAATAGCTTCGAGGTTGTATAATAGAAAATTGCCCGAAAAAGTGCCCGTGTGACACTGCTATAATTTTCCCCTCCCCATTGGCGAATGATACTCTAAATATGCTTAATGAAAGGGTCTGCACGTACACTCGAGGAAAGAGCAATCTTTACTTAAGAACGTTCAACTCATTTCTATCAATTTTAAGACCTTTCGTGCCATTTAGGTGTCGATTTTATCCTGGCGAGCGACAGCGAGCCTGTAATTTAAGAGGAACCGGCTTTCAGCCGGGACATTTTTCTACCGAAAAATTTACAAATTTATCTTGAAAGGGGCTCAAGGGGGTGTAATCTTAAGCTTGAAGGATATCTACGGACCAAACTAAAAACCTCCCCTTAAACGTAACCTTTTATATTCACGCTATATGACTCATAGGCACTAACGCTCTAAACATTCTGGAAGTGGGTCGAGGTCTTGGCCATCTTGGGATAATACCTCACTGACGTATATTTCACCCTGTGCCTTCCGTTCACACGTGATTATGTACAGCTCACCAGTGTAGAGATGGTTTTATAGTCGAGTTTACCTGAAATTTGATTAGGTCATCTGAGGGAAAAGTCCGTAAGGATAAACTAAATATTAACCCCTTCAGTACCGGTGCCGTCCTTTTAACTTTATTCTGGCTAGTATTAGACGATTTTGTGGAGCATAAAAAGGGCCTACAGCAATTAACAGGCTTCGAACTATCTCACTACACCATTTTTTACTACCACAGATCCTTCTTAAACTGCACACCATCGTCTAAATACAGCTAGAATACAATTTATAATACGTCGCCGGTACAGAAGGGGTTAAGGGATGGTTATTGAATGAAGATAAATAAATATATGGATGGATAGATGAGGATATGGATAGTTGGGTGGATGTGGAGATGTGAGAACAGTCGCTGATAAGACGGTGTGTATATGTTCTGATGACTAGACGCACACCACGCGGACACCTGTTGACTGGAGGTAATTCTCAATGGTTGGACTATGTTATAATTTTTTTTTTTTTTTAATAGACTCCCTTCTCCATCATATTTAGCACCATTAGTTTTCAGATTTTAAGACGTTAGTTTGGTGATTTTAGGAGTTTTCGCCCCATTTCTTTGTCAATATTAAGACCTTTCGTGCCATTTAAGTATCGATTTTTTCCAAGCAATAGCGAGCCTATAATTATAGGAGGAACCGGCCCCACCGAAAAATGTACACATTAGTCTTGGGGACTTTTGTTTAAGCTTGATGGAAGCCTAGCGAGGAAACTATAAACAATGAATTTATATAGACCAAAAAATATGCCCCTTTAAGTATTCAGAATCTTATGGAACTTTGCCCAAGGTGTGTATTGTCTTCACTCCTATCCACCACTGTCTTCTATCTTACAGTTAACACTATCTGGTGCAACGTCTTGGGGGTTATTATGGTATTTTGTTTAATTATGGAGGGTTTTCATTGTTTAATTATGGAGGGTTTTCATTGTTTAATTATGGAGGGTTTTCATTGTTTAATTATGGAGGGTTTTCATTGTTTAATTATGGAGGGTTTTCATTGTTTAATTATGGAGGGTTTTCATTGTTTAATTATGGAGGGTTTTCATTGTTTAATTATGGAGGGTTTTCATTGTTTTAGCCATTTTTCGAACAATGTATTTTTAGTTTACACCCTAGACTTTAAAAAACGCCTCTCTAGACCCCCTTCAAACTAAAAAATAACGTCCCCCAGACCCCCTTCAAGCTAAATGTGTACATTTTTCGGTAGAAAAATGTCCCGGCCAAAGGCCGCTTTCTCCCAAATTAAAGGCTCGCTATCGCTCGCCCAGGAAACATCGACACCTTATTAGGTTGAACCATCATATAATCGCCAAACTAATGAGATGAATCGTCTTAAAATCTCAAAGTTAATGGAGTAAAACTGGGAGGATCCAAATTGGCCCGCCCTGCACCTAATAGGGTTAAGTTGATAAAACAACAGATGTACAGTCGGGACCAACAGTCACATAACGTCTTCAAAACTTCAACTTATTTTTCTGTTCCTATCACATATTCATATAGAGAGTTTTTTCCTATGTGTATGAAGGAGTCAAAAGGCAAAGCCGCCTGTAACAAGTGTCTCCCCAAAGTTGAGAGTGACAGAAAAACAGTTGTTGGTATATTGGAAAGCAGTTTGGTGTGCTTGTTTAGTGTAGTGAAATGGATAGGAGGAGGAGGTGTTTGTGAGAGCTAGCTGGATTACTCTCTGTAGGTGAGACACAAGCAAGCAGTGAGGGAAGCCAGGCAAATGAAGCATGAGTTCCAGCATCTCCTGAGCACATGCCTATGAGTCATATAGCGTGATTATAAAAGGTTACGTTTAAGGGGAGGTTTTTAGTTTGGTCCCTAGATATCCTTCAAGCTTAAGATTACACCCCCTTGAGCCCCTTTCAAGATAAATTTGTACATTTTTCGGTAGAGAAATGTCCCGGCTGAGAGCCGGTTCCTCTTAAATTACAGGCTCGCTGTCGCTCGCCAGGATAAAATCGACACTTAAATGGCACGAAAGGTCTTAAAATTGATAGAAATGAGTTGAACGTTCTTAAAATCCTCAAAATAATGGGGCGAACGTCTTAACATTAGAAAACAATGGGGCTAAACATGAGGAAGAAAGGAGTTATGAAAAAAATCCCTCAAGTGGATATCTCCCCTTAAAGTGTATTGAAGATATTTCCAGTTAAACTTACAAATATTCGAATTTATCTAATCTAATCGAAACAAATTAATCTAATCGAAACAAATTAATCTAATCGAAACAAATTAATCTAATCCAAACTAAATTAGCATGTCTTGATGTAACCTAACCTAACCTATTGTTGAGAGACAGGGTGTTTAACAATGAGGTGAACTATTTGAATTACCGAATGGTTGAAGAGGTCTGGGAATAATGGTTCAGGGGAAGACAATAGCCGGAGAAAGGGACGAATTAGGAGTGGTAGAGGAGGATGGGGGCGGAAGTGGGTGGTGATTTTAATAACTTTAGCCTCATTTATGTGTCAATTTTAAGACTTTTCGCGTCATTTAGGTGTAGATTTGTTCCTGGCGAGCGATAGCAAGCGTATAATTTAAGAGGAAACGGCCTTCGGCCGGGACATTTTTCTATCGAAAAATGTACAAATTCATCTTGAAGGAGGGTCTTGGGCGGATGATTATTGGTTTTAATCTTGATGGAGGTCTAGGGAGGAAACTAAACAAATTATAAAACAAAATGCATAAATGTTCAAATAAGTACGTCCATCTTCCCTTATGTAACCTAACCTAACCTATTATTGACAGACAGGGAGGCCAAATATTTGAATATATGAATGGCTGCAGAGGGAGGTAAATAATGGTCGGGAGCAAGACAATAACCGGAGCGAGGGAAGAATTAGGCGTGATAGAGGAGGATGTGGGCGGAAGTGGGCGGGAGACAGGGAGGATCGAGGAGTATTAGATGACGAGGAATATCAATACCTACACGGGGAAATTAATGGGTTGAGAACAAATGGAATTGCGAAGGTAAAGTTGGGTATTTATTATTACGTGACTGGTTAAAAATGCCTGGCCATTTTTTTTTTTCTTTTTTTTTTTTTTTTTTTTTTAAATTAAATAATGCCCTCAATTTATTAATTTTAACATCGTGCTTAACACCAATAACCCCCAAATTAAATTAATGAAAGCATGTGATTCTCCCAGGATTCGAACCTAGGTAACTTACACGCTCTAACCATTACACCATCAAGCCATAAAATAGAAACTTACTAAAATCAATAAGGAAGTTTTATAATGTGTCAAGAAGAAGAACAAAAGAACAAGTGCAAGGATTTAATATATACTGTTTATAAGGCCAGAATATATGGGTGGGCTTGGGCAATGAAGTGACGACTATTGGGCCAAAGTAAATAAGAACACTTAAGGGGAGGTATTTAGTTTGTTCCCTACTTTTTCATCAAGCTTAAAATTACACCCCTAGACCCCCTTTCAAGATAAATTTGTAAATTTTTCGGTAGAAAAATGTCCCGGCCTGAGGCCGGTTGCTCTTAGATTACAGGCTCGCTATCGCTCGCCAGGAAAAAATCGACACCTAAATAGCGCGAATAGTCTTAAAATTGACAGAAATGGGGCGAGGGTTCTTAAAATTGCTAAACTAATGGGGCAAGCGTCTTAAAATCTCAAAAGCAATGGGGCTAAACATGAGGGAGAAAGGGATCCAGAAAAAAATCCTCCAGGTGGAAATCTCCCCTTAAGCCACTGTCACACGAGCGCTTTTTCCGTCAATTTTCCATGAGCAAGATTTTTCTCGCATTAGTTCGGAACTTTTTCACACTCGTATCGGCAACTAAATTGAGCGCAGATTATGTAAGGTGGATGAATTCTGATATCAGTGTAATTTTTGAAGGTTCCAGACCATACTTGCCCGTAAAAATTGCTCGAAAATGGCTCGTGTGACACCAGCTTTAGGCAAGACAATATTGTGTTGCGTAATAATTGAGTTGCGAACCATCTTTACGAAGATAAAGATGGGCTCATTCTTGGATGACAGTGATTATGAAAGCCTAGACAGTTTGTAAAGTAATTCTTAAACAAAAAATCAAGTAGAGTGGGGTAAGCTTAAGGGGAGATCTCCACTTGAGGGATTTTTTTCTTGACCCCTTTCTCCCTCATGGTTAGCCCCATTGCTTTTGAGATTTTAAGACGCTTGCCCCATTAGTTTGGTGATTTTAAGAATTTCCGCGCCATTCTGTCAATTTTAAGACCTTTTGTGCAATTTAGGTGTCGATTTTATCCTGGCGAGCGATAGCGAGCCTGTAATTTAAGAGTAACCGACCTCCGGCCGGGAAATTTTTCTACCGAAAAATTTAAAAATTTATCTTTCAAGGGGGTCAAGGGGGTGACATTTTAAGATTGCTGGAGGAGTAGGAAACAAACTAGAAACCTCCCCTTAAGAAATAATGAATGACGTTATAAATTTAAGTAAGACTAAAGTCAGAAAAAAATTATGTATATATATATATATATATATATATATATATATATATATATATATATATATATATATATAATGGATGTAAGGCAACATATGCAGTAATGTGGGCGGAAGTGGGTGAGAAGCATTAGGTGTCAATACAATATCTTTCCTAACACAGAATAATTAAATAGTTAGCTCAAATAAGATAATAGAGGGGAATGGGTAAGGTTATTAAGGGGAGGTTTTTAGTTTGGTCTCTAGATATCCATCAAGCTTAAGATAATACCCCCTTGAGCCCCTTTCAAGATATATTTGTACATTTTTCGCTAGAAAAATGTCCCGGCTGATAGCCGGTTCCTCTTAAATTACAGGCTCGCTATCGCTCGCCAGGATAAAATCGACACCTAAATTGCACGAAAGGTGTTAAAATTGACGGAAATGGGGCGAAAGTTCTTAAAATCGCCAAACTAATGGGGCGACTGTCTTAAAATCTCAAAAGCAATAGGGCTAAACATGAGGGAGAAAGGGGTCCAGAAAAAAATCCCTCAAGTCGATATCTCCCCCTATTAACCCTTTCAGTACCAGCGACGCGTGGTATAGTTTATGCGAGCTGTATTTAGTCGATATTATGCAGCTTAGGAAGGATCTGCGGTGCTAAAAAAGGCTTGGTTGAGATAGTTTGAAGCCTTATTACTGCTAGAGGTCCTTCCTAAGCTGCATAAAGTCCTCTAATAGTTGCCAGAATAGGATGAAAAGGACGTCCCTGGTACTGTACGGGTTAAGGGGAGATTTCCACTTGAGGGATTTTTTTCTTTACTCCTTTCTCCCTCATGTTTAGCCCCATTGCTTTTGAGGTTTTAAGACGTTCGCCCCATTAGTTTGTCGATTTTAAGAATTTTCACCCCATTTATGTCACTTTTAAGACCTTGAGTGCCATTTAGGTGTCGATTTTTTCCTGGCGAGCGATAGCGAGCCTGTAATTTAAGAGGACCCGGCCTTCGGCCGGGAATTTTTTCTACCGAAAAATTTACAAATTTATCTTGAAAGGGGATCAAGAGTGTAATTTCAAGCTTGATGGAAGTCTAGGAAACACTAAAAACCTCCCCTTAAGGGATGAAGGGATGACAATTATTAAATATACCTAGACAGGAAGATAATAGGTTGAGAAACAAATAAAGTAGAGAGCGACAACAGAAAACGAGAAAAGAAAACACGGTAGAAAAGTTGGATGACAATGACTTAAGAGTGCCTAGATTATGCTTTAACGAATGGGGCATGTAGTGAGGAAATACAATCAGGTGGGGCATGTAGTGAGGAAATACAATCAGGTGGGGCATGTAGTGAGGAAAACAAGTATTGAAGTTCTATTAGGAATAATAAGGCTACGGCAAGCGGGAATGTATTGTTTTAAGGGGGGTCACCGGTTTTTTTTTTTTTTTTTTTCTCTCTCCTTTTCTCTCTTTTTCTGACTTGTGTATCCATTCGGCCCCATTCAGCCAACTGGTAAGACGTTTATCCCCATTAGGTGTCGATTTCTTCCTGGCGAGCGATAGCGAGCCAGCATTGTATGGAGAAATCCGGCTTCGCCGGAGACATTTTTCTATCGAAAAATGTAAAAATTTAGCTTGCTGTCAAAACAAAATATATATATATGCTGGCTCGCTACCGCTCGCCAGGAAAATATTGACACCTAGATGAGGGTAAACGTCTTAAAACAGTAGGCTGAATGGGGCCGAATGGTTACAAACCAGAGAGAGAGAGGTAGAGAAAGAGAAAAAAGCGAGGTGGGCTCCCATAATGGCTATAGATAATGGAGATGTGGGGGCGGAAGGAGGCGGTTGGTAATAGAGTAAGATGTATTAGAGGACTCCGAAAGAATACCCACATTATTTGGAAATATGAGACTAACGCGAAGGGCAGGAATGGAGGACAAAGATAATGGCTGACTGGAGGAGTTAAGGGGAGGCTGGCCGTTTGGTTTCGTCTATTAATTCATTGATTAATATATGTATTTTGTTTAGTTTCCTCCCTAGACCTCCACCAAGCTTAGAAACCCCCCCCCCCCCCCCCCCCCCCCCCTTCTTCAAGATAAATGTGTACATTATTCGGTAGAAAAATGTACCTCTTAATATTGCAGGCTCGCTATCACTCGCCAGGAAATAATCGACACCTAAATGGAACAAAAGGTCTTAAAATTGACAACGAAATGGGGCGAAAGGTGTTAAAATCGCCAAACTAATGGGCCGAACGTCTTATAATCTCAAAACTAGTGGGGCTAAACATTGGGGAGAAGGGGTCCAGAAAAGCGGTCTGCCTCCCCTTAAACTATAACTATTAATGACCACGCGGACAATAAGTTATGACTGGATAAAACATTAATTAAAGGAATATATAGGTTCGAATCCCGGGAGAATCACGTGTGTTCAGTCATTTCATTGGCAGGTGTTTGGGGTTGGGAGTGAAATTAAAAAGAGTAATGATAAATGAATGTTTAAAAGTATGATTTACTAGCCAATTGACTCAAGTTAGGACCCATGGGAGGAAGTTCGTTATGAGTATTTAATTAACGAAGAAAGCATGTACCTAATTTATGATAAAATAACTTTCTGAAATGAGGCATATACTGTATATATATATAATATTTGGTAATGTTATATCGCTGTTGAATCAGACAATGACAAACAATATCCACACACTACTACTGAACGTCCACTTTCTCACATGTTATCATATATGAAGATAAAAGTGTGTGGGAAGTTAACAATGTGTGTACGGTAGTGTGTGTGTGTGTGTGTGTGTGTATATGTGTGTGTGTGTGTGTGTGTGTGTGTGTACAGTATAGGGGACACAAGTTATACAGGGATGATAAGGATAACTAGCATTGAATTACCTTCACTCATATTTATTATATATATATATATATATATATATATATATATATATATATATATATATATATATATATATATATATATATATATATATATATCACGAGTTGATAAAAGGGAGCTTAACTCTTATATACAATTAAACAGTTTAGAATTAGGAAAGTACCCAGGGCAGTACCCAAGGGAGGTCACATAGGCATTTGATGAGTTGCTGGAACTCCGTTTCATTTGCCTGGCTTCCCCTACTGTTTCTGTTGTGTCTCACCTACACAGATAGTAATCCAGCTAACTCTCACAAACACCTCCTCCTCCTATTCATTCCCCTACACTTTACAAGCACGCCACACTTCTTTCCCACACACCTATATTATCTCTAACGGACATTGATGTTGGCTCTCTATCACTCTTTCAACCTTGGGGGGACACTTGTTACAGGCAGCTTTGCCTTTTGTCTCCTTCATACTTAGAAAAAATATATAACACATAGTCAGTATTGATATGAAGAAACTCCGTCACTGTATTCTAAACAAAATGGTATATTGTAGTTAAATTTGTATTTTGTCAATAGTTGAAATTTGACCAGTAAATTAAAATGTAAAACTTGCAAACTAAACAAACCAAAATTGGGACAAGGACAATATAAAGTCAAATTAAATTATCAAAATCGCTATGTGGAAACAACGCTTACTAAAATGAAAATTATTAAATAAAAGAACACAATCCACCACATAGGGTGTACATTACTACATGAGCAAGTTAATCTGTTTCCCAAGCAAACTAATCGCACATATAACAACGCACTATCGTCACGTTAAAGGAAGTAGTCAAGTTTGGGAAGTCCGGGACGTTCTGGCAAATTTTACTAAACTCTGCATGAATAAAGAAACTACATGTTAAATGTCAAAATATTATTTAAAATCAAATTTGCAACATGACAAGACATTAACAATAGTACAAAATACAAATATTGATAAGATATCTATACTATTACAAAATAATATATAAAATACAGTACAGCACTCACTAACGATAGTGCTATCGGGTTGGTACCTGTAAGCATAGCATGCCTCAAGTGACCCCTATCAATAACTACCCTACAAATAACCTACATTTATAGCACAAATAAACTAAGGAAATCGCAAAAGCAAGCAATTGATACTATCGACAATGAATACATATAATATAAAGACAAATAATTGCAAAATATGAAGTAACAACAGATTTAAACAAAGAGTACTCTTTTAACAAGAACAATAAATTTAAAAAATCATCAATATTAATTAATAATAATAATAATAATAATAGAAAAAGAAAAAGATAAACAATAAATACAGACAAAAAGTAAGCAGAGGTTATACAAGAAACTTCAAGTTAAAAATGCCTGATTAAAATTATTGATGTCAAATTTTAGAATACAGTCACAATAATTGACCCTAAAAAGATTAAATTTATGGAACAATTTACTTGCCTCAAAACCTCTGTCCACTAAGAGTCTGTATAGTAACCTAGCTCTAGCCCAAAAGTCATCTACTTTAGTGCAGATTTTACAAAATCTTATTAATTGGGAATAAAAACAATTATAAGTTATTTTACTATCGATATTACTACTAGGGAAAGGAAAGTTTATTACGTTAAAATTAAAATCATCAACTTTGTGATATACTTTAAGTATGCACTGTTCATTAACAATCTCTATATTTATATCAAGAAAATGTTCAACTTTATAATTTACGTTACATTGTGTGAGGGGAATAGAATTAGGGTAAATAAGTTTAGCAACTTGATTAAAATTGAACAAATTGCAAACAAGAATATCATCAATATATCTACTATTATTACTTAACAGTTTAGCAAGTGCTAATTTTTCTGGAATTTTATTTTTCTTGCTACTGTCAACTAAGTCTTTTATATATTTAAATTCTAAAGCAAGCAAGAATAAGTCTGCAATTAAAGGGCTAGCATTTCCACCCATAGGAATTCCTAATATTTGTTTGAAAATGTACGGCCCGAATCTAACATAAGTATTGAAAAGGAGGAATTTAAGGGCAACTTTAAGTTTAGTTCTATCAAAATATACAGAACTAGTGGGAGTAGAGCTAAGTGATGCATTATTAAAATATGTATAAACATTTATGAAATAATTACCATTCCTAACGAACCTGTCAAAGTGCAAATCTATAATAAAGCAAAGCTCTGAATATACTAAATCTAAAGGCAAATTGGTATACAAAGTGTAAAAGTCGAAGCTATGTACCGAGGTAACTTTCGGCATGGTATTTATTTTATCAATAGCTTCTAACGAATTGTCAACACTCCAATAATAGTTAATGCCAGTTCTTCTCATGATGGTATTACAATATCTTTTATGAGTACTTTTAATGTATTTTAAGCAATTTACGACTTGTTCTGATAGAGTTTTAGTGGTAGCAAATTTTGCTCCGGCAATAAAGCGATATTTATAAGGTCTTTTATGAAATTTAGGTAACATGTATAATTTTGCAATGCACTTGTTCTTATCAGAAAGTTTAATATCAAATATTATATTTTTCTTGGTATGTTCATCGATTAAGTTATCAATATTCAGATTATTTTGAATTTCATAAACAGAATTACCGCAAATATTTTTACGTAATATGTTACCCTAATACCTAATTCTTTTTTCATATTTTCAAGATAAAATTTCTTACATGTGAAGCTATAATTATTGCTGGCTTTATCTACTGTAGTGATTACAAAATGTTTATGTAAATTTATTAAATCAGCTTTAAGCTTATTATAATTATAGTCTATAAAATCTGAAAGATTAAATTCATTTTTAAGCGAGAACATTTTATTTCTAATAAAGGAAACTAATATGAAAAACAAATCTATGGGAAAAGACAGAATTAATGGATTTGGCTAAAATATATATGCAGATGAAAAATGCAAGAGAAATGGAAGTTAAGGGGAGATTTCCACTTGAGGGATTTTTTTCTGGACCCCTTTCTCTCTCATGTTTAGCCCCATTGTTTTTTAGATTTTAAGACGCTCGCCCCCTTTGGTTTGGCGATTTTAAGAACTTTCGGCCCATCTCTGTCAATTTTAAGAACTTTCGTGCCATTTAGGTGTCGATTTTTTCCTGGCGAGCGATAGCGAGCCTGTATTTTGAGAGGAACCGCCTTCGGCCGGGACATTTTTCTACCGAAAAATGTACAAATTCATCTTGAAAGGGGGTCTAGGGGGTGTAATTTTAAGCTTGATGAAAACGTAGGGAACAAACTAAATACCTCCCCTTAATTAATAGAAAAAAAAAAATCCGTCTCCCCTTAAGGCAGTTTTTTTTTCTGTTTTGCCTACAATTTACTGATTTATGTAGGATTATCATTATTTACTGATTTATGTAGGATTATCATTATTTACTGATTTATGTAGGATTATCATTATTTACTGATTTATGTAGGATTATCATTATTTACTGATTATGTAGGATTATCATTATTACTGATTTATGTAGGGATTATTTTTACTGATTTATGTAGGATTATCATTATTTACTGATTTATGTAGGTTATCATACTTACTGATTTTGTAGGATTATCATTATTTACTGAGTTATGTAGGGTTATCATTATTTACTGATTTATGTAGGGTTATCATTACTTACTGATTTATGTAGGGTTATCATTACTTACTGATTTATGTAGGATTATCATTATTTACTGAGTTATGTAGGGTTATCATTATTTACTGATTTATGTAGGATTATCATTATTTACTGATTTATGTAGGATTATCATTACTTACTGATTTATGTAGGATTATCATTATTTACTGATTTATGTAGGATTATCATTATTTACTGAGTTATGTACGATTATCATTATTTACTGATTTATGTAGGATTATCATTATTTACTGATTTATGTAGGATTATCATTATTTACTGATTTATGTAGGATTATCATTACTTACTGATTTATGTAGGATTATCATTACTTACTGATTTATGTAGGACTACTGATTTATGTAGGATACTGATTTATGTAGGATTATCATTACTTACTGATTTATGTAGGATTATCATTACTTACTGATTTATGTAGGATTATCATTACTTACTGATTTATGTAGGATTATCATTACTTACTGATTTATGTAGGATTATCATTACTTACTGATTTATGTAGGATTATCATTACTTCCTGATTTATGTAGGATTATCATTACTTACTGATTTATGTAGGATTATCATTACTTACTGATTTATGTAGGATTATCATTTACTTCCAGGCATTAATACTGAAGTGAACGAGTCTTACTTGTGTGACTGACTGACTGACTTTTGCGTTGTATCCAGTTATCACCAGACAGAATCTGTTAATAAGGGGAGATTTCCACTTGAGGGATTTTTTTCTCGACCCCTTTCTCTCTCATGTTTAGCCCCATTGCTTTTTAGATTTTAAGACGCTCGCTCCCTTTAGTTTGTCGATTTTAAGAACTTTTGCCCCATTTCTGTCAATTTTAAGAACTTTCGTGCCATTTAGGTGTCAATTTTTTCCTGGCGAGCGATAGCGAGCCTGTAATTTGAGAGGACCCGGCCTTCGGCCGGGACATTTTTTACCGAAAAATGTACAAATTTATCTTGAAAGGGGGTCTAGGGGTGTAATTTTACCTTTGATGGAGTTCTAGGGAAGAAACTAAATACCTCCCCTTAATGACTAGTACATACAGAGATAAACAATACACGTGTAACAACGCCTTTAACACTATTTGGTCCAACGTTTTGTGGTTTCTTAGGATTTTTGTTGTTGAAGATTTTGCTTGCCTTTGCCATTATCGAGCGGTGTATTTTAGTTTGTCCTCTAAACAAACAAAAAACGACTCGCCAAACTTCCTTCCAACTACAAAATGTACAATCGGGGGTATTAAGTGTTGTCATAGATTCCAGTGGTCTTCGCTCAACAAGTGTTATTGGTATCTCTATAGTTACTGGGAAAAGTGCTTAGCCCTCAGAGTATTAGTCAGTGTCCGAAACTTTGTGAAATATCTGACAACACTTATTAAGGGGAGGTTTTTAGTATGTTTCCTAGACTTCCATCAAGCTTGAAATTACACCTCCATGACCCCCTTTCAAGATAAATTTGTAAATTTTTCGGTAGACAAATTTCCCGGCCAAAGGCCGGTTCCTCTTAAATTACAGGCTCGCTATCGCTCGCCTGGAAAAATCATCTAAATGGGACGAAAGGTCTTAAAAGTGACATAAATGGGGTGAAAGTTCTTAAAATCGCCAAACTAATGGGGCGACCGTCTTAAAATCTCAAAAGCAATGGGGCTAAACATGAGGGAGAAAGGCGTTAAGAAAAAAATCCCTCAAGTGGAAATCTCCCCTTAACCTCGACTGTACACCCAGACCCCTTCCAGCTTGGCTAAATGTGTACTGTACATATATCGATAGACAAATTTCGCCGATTTCTTTTAAGTTACAGGATCGGTATTTCTCGCCCAGAAAACAAATCGACACTTGAATGGGGTGAAGCGTCTTGTTATCCTTAAAGTAATGGGGTGAAACGTCTTAAAATCTCCAAGCTAATGGAACGAAACAGAGGAGAGACATAAATACCTCCCTTGGACCAAATAAATTGAAGGAAAGGCATTGCAAAAAAGGAGGATAGATATTAAGAGTAGAAATAGAAACTATTTTCTGAATAATAAAGTTGCGAATAGAATGGGAAATAATGTAATTGGAAGTATGATAAATAATGTAATTGGAAGTATGATAAATAATGTAATTGGAAGTATGATAAATAATGTAATTGGAATTATGATAAATAATGTAATTGGAAGTATGATAAATAATGTAATTGGAAGTATGATAAATAATGTAATTGGAAATATGATAAATAATGTAATTGGAATTATGATAAATAATGTAATTGGAAGTATGATAAATAATGTAATTGGAAGTATGATAAATAATGTAATTGGAAGTATGATAAATAATGTAATTGGAAGTATGATAAATAATGTAATTGGAAGTATGATAAATAATGTAATTGGAATTATGATAAATAATGTAATTGGAAGTATGATAAATAATGTAATTGGAAGTATGATAAATAATGTAATTGGAAGTATGATAAATAATGTAATTGGAAGTATGATAAATAATGTAATTGGAAGTATGATAAATAATGTAATTGGAAGTATGATAAATAATGTAATTGGAAGTATGATAAATTATGTAATTGGAAGTATGATAAATAATGTAATTGGAAGTATGATAAATAATGTAATTGGAATTATGATAAATAATGTAATTGGAAGTATGATAAATAATGTAATTGGAAGTATGATAAATAATGTAATTGGAAGTATGATAAATAATGTAATTGGAATTATGATAAATAATGTAATTGGAAGTATGATAAATGTAATTGGAAGTATGATAAATAATGTAATTGGAAGTATGATAAATAATGTAATTGGAAGTGATAAATAATGTAATTGGAAGTATGATAAATAATGTAATTGGAAGTATGATAAATAATGTAATTGGAAGTATGATAAATAATGTAATTGGAAGTATGATAAATAATGTAATTGGAAGTATGATAAATAATGTAATTGGAAGTATGATAAATAATGTAATTGGAATTATGATAAATAATGTAATTGGAAGTATGATAAATAATGTAATTGGAAGTATGATAAATAATGTAATTGGAAGTATGATAAATAATGTAATTGGAAGTATGATAAATACTATAGATAAAAAATTAGAATGAAAAAGTATAGTCGTTCATAAATGTCCTGGACTGCTTACAATTTTGTTTTGTGGAAATACATCAATCTGGACTAATCTGTGAATATAATCGCTTTGTAATCAATTATATAAATATGATTTTGTCGTACCGTATACAAAAGTACTTCACGAATCAGCTAACACACGACGGGCATACCACAGCCCGCGAATGTATGTGGACTGGGGAGCTACACTTACATGGTTAACCCTTTCACGCTTATGACGCAATTTTGAGCCTATTAGGGATACTTTAAAGCCTTTGTTACCATCAGGGGTATTTAGAAACCTTTAGTTTAGCTAGTTCAACCTCTGCAGTTGTCTTTGAGTTAGCTGTGGGCAGAAAACTAATTTTGGAGAGGTAATTAAAAGAGTGAGAGAACTCTATTTCTTATTGCTAATCTGGCAATCTCTGCGTCATAAAAGCGTGAAAGAGTTAAAAATAGGAGAGGTCCGTGAACTATCCTGAGTGACTGTACGGTACGGAAGGAGTCAGCAGGTGTGAGACAGGTATTTGGGTATTTATAGCGGAGGATTGTATCGGAGTCTGTTTGTCCATTACCAGTTATCAGATCAATTTTGTGAATCTTTAGTTATATTGTATGTATTAATTTATTTATTTGTGTGTGTGTGCGTGTGCGTGCGTAATTTATTTGTGTGTGTGCGCGTGCGTAATTTTATTGTAGGTTATCGGCTTAAAATTTGTTATAACCTTTCAGGATATGGTGAATTGGTGACACCATTTGTTCAGTGTATTCTGGTTAATCCCTTCAGTTCCGGCGACGTCTTATTGATTTGACTTCAGCTACATGTCGACGACTTCATGAAGGTTAACATGGATATATGCTAGCTAAAAGGATGAATGGAGATAGTCTTGTAATTACTAGACGTCCTTCCTAATTTGAAGGCCTTCTGGGAATCAAAGGGATAAAGTCATGTACATTAACCTTCCTATTCCTAAACTTAGTCTTTTAACCCTTTCTGTACCGGTGACTTCCTTTTTCTTATATTCTGGCAACTAATGGACGATTTTATTCAGCTTAGGAAGGATGTCTGCCATTTAAAAGGCTATATAGAGTATAGACTATCTCAATTCATTCTTTTAGCTACCATGCATCCCTCCTATGCTTCATAAAATCGTCTAAATGTAGCTAGAATACAATTTAAAATACCTCGCCGGTACAGAAGGGGTTTATAATAGCCAGGATACAAGAGAGTAAATCGTCATCGTATCCGCGGATATATAAATCATCGAACCATTGACTCATATATGTCTACTTCAACCCGCTTCTAAAATTACACAAGGGACAAATGTATAGATGACTTAGATGTACATAGGGAATGGGAATAAATGTATGGATGGGAATTCATGTATAGATGTATAGATGTATAAATGTATAAATAGATGTATAAATGTATAGATGTATAAAATTTGTATAGATGGGAATACATGTATAAATGGGAATAAATGTATAGATGACTTAGATGTAAATAGGGAATGGGAATAAATGTTTGGATGGGAATTAATGTATAAATGTATAGATGTATAAATGTATAAATAGATGTATAAATGTATAGATGTATGAATGTATAAATAGATGTATAGATGGGAATACATGTATAAATGTATAGATGGGATTACATGTATAAATGGGAATAAATGTATAGATGACTTAGATGTAAATAGGGAATTGGAATAGAAGATAGTTAGGAAGGTGATTGCATATTTTGAATTAACTCTTTCTTCAAATATAACTCACTCATTTGCATCCAATTTCCCTGCCATAAAAGGAGGAATATATGGGAGTTGGTTCAATATCCAGGAGGTCAGGTTTAAGTTCATTGTAGCTGGGTATGGAATATATTTATGATATACGGTACACTATTGCTGGTCACTTCCATGGTAATCTTGTGAGACCCGTGGACAAACATATCTCATTAAGGGGAGATCTCCACTTGAGGGATTTTTTTCTTGACCCATTTCTCCCTCATGTTTAGCCCCATTGCTTTTGATATTATAAAACGTTTGCCCCATTAGTTTAGCGATTTTAAGAACTTTCACCCCATATTAAGACCTTTCGTGCCATTCAGGTGTCAATTTTATCCTGGCGAGCGAAAGCGAGCCTGTAATTTAAGAGGAACCGGCCTGCGGCCGGGACATTTTTCTACCGAAAAATGTACAAATTTATCTTGAAAGGGACTCAAGGGGGTGTAATTTTAAGCTTGATGGAGGTCTAGGGAACAAACTAAATATCTCCCCTTAAGGGAAGGTTTGTAGTTATTTGTTCGAGAGGAAAGTAAATAACAAAAGACCTAAAGGAAACGGTGAAAAGATATGCCGGAGTTCGCGGTAGACAAAACTATAAATGATTGAATACATGTTTAAAAAGTAGCAGGATTATTACTAACGGGAAAACATTATGTGACAAATTATAAACACACTGTAATTTTCAGTAGACCATGTGACAAATATCTATTGGATTTAAAAAGTTAACCTCTGTCGTGTTAAGGGGAGATATCCACTTGAGGGATTTTTTTCTTGACTCCTTTCTCCCTCATGTTTAGCCCCATTGTTTTTTTCTCATTTTAAGACGTTCGCCCCATTATTTTGACGATTTTAAGTACTTTCGACCCTTTTATTTCAATGTTAAGACCTTTCGTGCCATTTAGGTGTCGATTTTATCCTGGCGAGCGATAGCGAGCCTGTTATTTAAGAGGAACCGGCTTTCAGCCGGGACATTTTTCTACCGAAAAATGTACAAATTTATCTTGAAATGGGCTCAAGGGGGTGTAATCTTAAGCTTGATGGATATCTACGGACCAAACTAAAAAAAAAAAAATAACCTGATGATCTGTTTACGCATGTCCTTATTATTTACGCATGTCCTTATTATCTACGCATGTCCTTATTATTTACGCATGTCCTTATTATTTACGCATGTCCTTATTATTTAGTTCGTATGTTACAGAAAGAGAAGGAAACTGTGATTAGAAGTGAGAAATATAAGAGGGTAGACTAGAAGAAGAGCCAGTTAAATATTAGAAGTGAGAAATATAAGAGGGCAGACTAGAAGAAGAGCAAGTTAAATATGTCAAGACACAAGACGCGTGTCTTCCTTTTCTTCTGGCAATGTGTAGACGATTGTATTCAGCTTAGGACTCGGAGGCTTACGTGAGATAGACTTTACTCATTTGATTCCGAGACGGCCTTCCATACCGGAGTAAAACCGGTCAACATTAGCCAAAACTAATTGATCTAATTAATTAATTAATAACGTCCTCGAAGCTTGAAAGGGTTATAAGCAATGGTGAGAGGATTATATTTGATTCAACTCTTTATTGAGATAGCATAGGTACATACAATTATATATACAAGTACATACACTGTACAGAGTCTCAAAGGGGCAAAGATGGTTATACGGGATGGCTAGGGTCGGTGGGAGCAAAGTATATAGGCTACACACTAACAGGTAGACCCACCAGATACTCAAATTTCTGGTAGGTCGCCGAAATTTGTTAGTCTTGTAAAATCGTGACGTCACTCATGGGATGTAGGCTAGATGTTGACAGCATGGGGAGAATGTCGTTCCACTTTGTTTTTCCATTATTAACTCATACTGGTAGAAGCTTTGCATATTTTATGGTTAGAAATTCAAGAAAGCACTATATTGAGAACAAGTAGAATATGAACAAATATCAATCAAGTCATTAATTGTTTAATGATATTCGATATAAATATGCAGACGAAGGAAGCTCATGCCCTGCAGCCGCTATACTTCTACTATATTCACGCCCAGTTACAGGTATATGTCGATGTATGTTTACTGTATGTCTTGAATTAGGTTTGGTTACGTTGGTTGGGATAGTTTTTATCATCAAAGTATTTTAAATGCATCGAAATAGAATCGTGATTCGGTGTAAATGTCAGGGCATAGCGGCTGCGGCCATGCCTTCCCCGCAGACGAAAGCACAGTTGTCATAGCGAACTCTCTTATAGAGCATTTAATATATTACCCAGGTCTATTATTGTATGCTGGTGAAAGTTATAATAATTTAACCAGAAAAAAGCTGGAAATTTGTCAGGTACTCATGATAGTGGTGAAAAAGAAAACAAATTAAAGAATACGTCAGTCATAATAACGGGGTTCGTGTGTGTCTGTGTTCCAGAGTGGCTTTAGAAGGTGTTGCCACATTTCAAAGTACCGGTATCTCTTTCTTGTTCTTTTTTCAATTGTGCAGTACCTACAGTACACTCATACTGCATGTACCCGGGGTACGTTGTGGTGACTACATTTTAAAGGCAGTTTATACTGTTCAGGCAATCATGTGTTAGGCTAGTGGGAGAAGGTTAATGGGAAAATAATAATGAACACACTTAAATTATCGTATGCGTCAGCTGTCCTAGTGTGCGCCGCCCTCTACCACCACGTAGCCTATATTCCGCGTATATTTCACTATCTTATGACACAGTAAACACCCCCATGACCAATATATCGCAACATTAACCCATTTTTAAGACAATTCACCATAATCCTCATTATGGAACACAATAGTTGATAGTTGATAGTTGATTGATTGATAGTTGATTGTTGATTGCATGATGAGTTGATGACTGGCCAATACTGCATGCAGACAGCATGCAGAGACCTTGGCTATGATTTTCATACAACGATTTTTCCCGAAAATGATATAATAATGACTCTTTACAGTGGTGACAAGCTCACAAGATACTGTCATTAGACTTAATCGCAACTAAATATAGTATACTCCAATGAAAGACATGTTATTCAGCTTTCCAAAGCCACACATCCTTAGATTCTTCAGGTTTGTATATGAAATATGGTCCTACTGTCCCAGGTGTGACGTCACACTGGTTGTCGGAGGTTCCAATATTTCTTCGGTGAGTTAACTTCTTGTATGTATATAAACTTTGGGTGGGAGAGGGTGCCTGATGGGGGTAAAGGTGTGTGTGTGTGTGTTACTCAGTTACTTGTTCGTCAAGGGGAATCCACGCAATGCGAGCTAAGCTCATTATTATCGCGCCTCCTTAACTGGGAATGTATTGCGTGAAATGCATGTTAAGTGTTTTATGTACTGTTTGAATGGCTGTGGATGTGTGTGTAGTCTGTATTTAGCCAATTGGCGACATCGGAAACGAAGGCTTAGGGTGGATCTGTATGGTACCATTCTCACTATAGACGGTACCGTCTCGCCCGAAGGCTTAGGTAGCCATCAGCTTAGGTGAACCATATGATACCCATCTCGCCTTGTACCATTTTTGCCAACCCCAGATGGGACGTCACAACGTCGTCCACTTATTCCAGGTACCTATTTACAGCTAGGTGAACTGAGGCTAACACATGAAAGGAGACAAGCCCAATTTGTCTCCGCCCGGCCGGGGATTGAACCCCCGACCCCTCGTGTGTGAGACGAGAGCTCTACCTACTAGGCTACGGGCTGTGTGTGTGTGTGTGTGTGTGTGTGTGTACTTACTCTAGTTGTATTGCGAGAGTGAGCATGCTCGTTATTTCCCGCCTCCTATATGTGTAGGTGTTATATGTATCGTTGGAATGGCTGTGGATGTGTGTGTAGTCTGTATTTTTAGCCAATTGGCGACATCGGAAACGAAGGCTTAGGGTGGATCTGTATGGTACCATTCTCACTATAGACGGTACCGTCTCGCCCGAAGGCTTAGGTAGCCATCAGCTTAGGTGAACCATATGATACCCATCTCGCCTTGTACCATTTTTGCCAACCCCAGATGGGACGTCACAACGCCGTCCACTTATTCCAGGTACCTATTTACAGCTAGGTGAACTGGGGCTAACGCAGCCTCAGTGTGTGTGTGTGTGTGTGTGTGTGTTATAGAGAGAGAGAGAGTGCCTGAGGGGAGTAAAGGTGTGTGTGAGAGAGAGAGAGAGAGAGAGGGGTGGGGTAAAGGTGTGTGTGTGTGTGTGTGAGAGGGAGGGTGCCTTATGGGGGCAAAGGTGTGTGTGTGAGGGGCGAGGGGTGGGGGGAGGTCACCACAAGACAACAGGTGGGCTAACACAGGTATAATGAGGAACATGAGAGCTGCTTCCCAGGCTACACCTACGTCGGGTTCCACGTTGTTTCATCATCTTTTGCCTTTTTTGTTTGTTTTGTCTGCCTGTCTGTTTGTCTATCATTCTGGCAATCTCTTTCTCAATCTGTCTGGCTGTTTGTCTGTCTATCTATCTGTATTTCTGTGTATTTATCTATCAGTTTCATCCTGTTTTGATCTACTGCAGTTTCATCTTTTTTCACAATGTTTTTAGTGTTTAATTACACCCTGTTTCATTCATTACTTGGTTTAATTTTAACCATTTGCTCATCTCCAGCCTTCTTCCAACTTGCTTCACACTGTTAATCTGTGTCACCCTTACTGTATTGTTCCAACCGCTTCAATGTTCCAATCTTAACGCGATTTACTCCACCTTTTCAAGTTTCCAGCCTGTTTCAGTGTAAAAAATATAAAATATAATAAAATAAAATAAAATAAAATAAAATAAAGGAAATGAGAGAGATAGAGAGCGAGAGCGAGAGCGAGAGCACCTAAACGAATGTAATTTGGTCTTGTTTAACCCTATTTGGTCCGAAGCGAGGTTTGGACCTCCCTGCTTCGTTCCAATAGTTTTGAGATGCAAGGACATTTCACCCAACAGTTTGGCAATAATAAGATACTTCACCCCATTCAGGTGTAAGCAAATTTCTGGGTGAGAAATCGGCCTTCGGCCGGAACATTTTTCAATCGTAAAGTATACACATTTATCTTTAAGGGGGGGGGGGGTCCTTTCTATATAGTATCATCGAATAGAACGAGCTAACTCTGTCTAATGCTCAAAGGATATTTTTGTTGTTGTTGTTGTTCCCCAGGCTGTCTGGCCGAACAGCCCCAAGGCCCCGAATAAGGCCAAGGCCATAATCGAGCGCCCCCAAAGAACCCTCCCTGCCGACCACAATAAAGCCTGGGTGACCGAAGCCACTCCATGGCGGGGAGCTAAGGAGGGTGCGGAAACGCCCGGGAAACCAAAGCCCCACCCAGGGCCCTGTGCCCCTCAGCAATTATGAAGAGAAAATTGAGGGGCAAAGGAAAAATGTGACGCTTTGGCTTCCAATCATGGTAGATTGGGAGGTCAATCCACGGAAGAGACGCCGTCACTTGAGATCTAGAAAATATATAAGTAAAAGGAACAGTCAGAGTAAGCTATGGGTATGGCAGAGATCGCTCAGTTCTCACTCTGATAGACCAGCCCATCACCAGGGATATTTTTGTAACACCCTATTGTGCCCTATTAGCTTGGCGAATTTAAAACGTTTTTATCCATTCGTTTTGCGATTTAAATTATTTTACCCTATGCAAGTGTCTATTTTACCCTATGCAAGTGTCTATTTTACCCTATGCAAGTGTCTATTTTAGTGGGCGAGCGATAGCGAGCCAGCAATTTAAGATAAATCGGCCTTCCTTAGGTATATATTTCTATCGAAACATATACATTATACATACTGGGGTGCGTCTTTTGGTTTACTTTAGCTTGGAAGGAGTCTAGGGAGGTGGATTTCTCTTTTAAGAGGCACACTAAGAAGAAAATGCTTAGCATTGGCAAAATCAATCAAAAACTTAATATCTCGAGGATAGAACCCATACCTCTGCCTACCTTGGCTTTGTCACAAAATAACTTAATGCACAACAATGACAACAGTGTGACATAGGATCCGGATTGCTTCCTAAATAGAATCACTTCTTGCTTGGCGCATACTCTACCTGCCCACCAAATTTCGTGAAAATCGGTTCATAACTTTGTGAGATATCTTGTTTACAGACAAACAAACAGAGGCACTGTTTGAAGACGGACAGGCAAATAAACGGAAGCGAAAACGTAACCTCCGTCTAATTTCGTTGGCTGAGGTAGTGAATTGTAACAAAACTCCACAATTAACAATACAACGTCGGATGGGCTAATGTTTAGCTGGAAATTGAACGGAATTGAGTTGAGCGATCACAAATGAGTATCAATGGTTAGAAAGGAAAGTAAGCAACAACATAATTATATACTGTACTAATGTTCAGGAGGCTGCTTGTTGCTAGTCTAATTAATGCAACATGGCAGAACAAATCGCATATAGGGAGAGTCACTCCAGCTTGTTGTTTACACTGGAGCCGATATAAAGACTTCCCACACACACACCCTGGGATTGAACCCTGGAGCAAGTGGTCTATCACTACAACGCACTTTATCTGAGGCAAAATTGCCTGCTTCAAAGCCATTAACCTTAAGAGGTCTTGATTTTGTGAGTCGCCCATCAACAAGTTTGTTTAAACTTATTCAAGTTCAAAGTGTTATTTATTGTGAGCAGAATAATAACAGGCTCCACCAAATCTCCCCTTCTCTCCCTCATCCATCTTCCCAAACACCCTGGTAGTGCCTCCAGCAAGCAGAGGGGGGCCCCGAACACAGGCATTTATAAGTAGAATCAGATATTCTTTTTATAAACCCCACAATGTGCGTCTCGCTCTGGTGTTGCTTTTAAAATATCATGTATGCCATTATCACTGTATACTGTGGTGTAGATAATCAAACAGAACCAATTACACAGGCATTGTTAACAGGTATAGCCAATGATAGATTACTTGGGGTTCACAGCCCAGATTAGCTAAACAACACATCAGCTTGGCGTAGGTAAAAACAGATCGCAGAAATACTCTCCCGACAGATGGTTACCCCTCTCTCTCTCTCTCTCTCTCTCTCCGTGGCTGGCCCCTGAGGTGGTGGTGTATTTCACCTGTAAGTAATGAGGTGGTGGGAAGGTCGAGTTTTTGCCACGCCTTCTACTCCTGATGTCCCGGTTCTGGGGACGGCGTCGGGGGAGCTTGGGGTGGAGTAGTGGGGGCTGAAGAGTACTCGGAGCTGGAGGGACTGGTGGGGGCTGGAGGAGACTGATAAGGGGCTGGGGGAGACAAGGGGGCTGGTGGGATCATGAAGGTATGGTGGGAGGCTGGAGCAGACTGATGGAGGACTGGGAGGCTGGTGGTGGGGCTGGAGCAGACTGGTGGAGGTTTAAATGTAGACTGGTGGGGGTGTATTGGAGTAATGGTGGTTATAATATGGACTGACTTGGACTGTTTGTGGTTAAGGGGTTGTACTGGGGATGGAATGACTGGGCTGTGTGGTTTAAATGAAGGTGGGAGAGGTAATGTGGACTGGTGAGAGTTAATACAAAGGAAGGCAACCAACAACAGACCTACAGGTTCTTACTAGGCTGCTTGACAGCCTCGTTATATTGAAATTGAAATGGATTTTATTGTTTATGTCACACGCATTCACACACATACTGTATACTATATATATATATATATATATATATATATATATATATATATATATATATATTAGCGTTTCGAGAACACATGAATTATCTTAAAAGGCTCACGTAGACTGGTGAGGGTGTAAATGGTGGTACATTGGACAGGTGGAAGGTGTTAACTGGTGAAAGTTGGAATGGACTGTTATAAATGCTAATGTGGACTGGTGAGCTGACGTAAATTATTAAGGTTTAAATGAGTGATTGAATACACTGGTGAGGAGTTTAGGGGACGTTTTTAGTTTGCTGCCTAGACCTCCATCAAGTTTTAAATTATACCCTCAAGATCCCCCCCCCCCCCCCTTTGATATGAATTTGTACATTTTTCGGTAGATTAAAGTCCCAGCCGAAGGCCGGTTCCTCTTAAATTACAGGCTAACTATCGCTCGCCAGGAAAAAAATTGACACCTAAATGTCATGAAAGGTTATAAAATCTATAGAAATGAGGCGAAAGTTATCGCCAAACTAGTCTTAAAATCTCATAACTAATGGGGCTAAGCGTGAGGGAGAAGGTGGGTCCAGAAAAAAAACTCCCTTAAGTGAACAAAATCTCTCTCCTTCAATGTGGATGGACTAGGGTGAGGAAGAGGGGGGGGGGGGGGTACTATAGTCGGTTGTATTTCAGCTGATGGCAAATTTGAATCCTTTAAGGGGAGACGAGTCGTTTCTCTTGTCCCCTCTCTCCCTCGTCTTTAGCCCCATTATGTTGGCGATTTTATGAACTTTCGCCCCATTTCTGTCAATTTTAAGACCTTTCCTGCCATTTACAGTAGGTGTCGATTTTTTCCTGGCGAGCGATAGCGAGCCTGTAATTTAATAGGAACCGGCCTTCGGCCGGGACATTTTTCTACCAAAAAATGTACAAATTTGTCTTGAAAGGAGGTCTAGGGGGCATCTTTTTAACCTTGATGGACGTCTAGCGAGGAAACTAGAAAACTAATAAATAAATGAAAAACTCGATAAAAAAGTGAAGGATCTGCCCATAACAGCTGATTTCTCCATACTTAATAATACGAAATATGTAACTACTATGTCTCTGCATCAGCGTATTGCCAAGTTGTCATAATTAGCAACATATTTCACTACAAAGTCTTCGTTATACCCAAGTAATTAACATGAAGAAGATATGGCAATTTACCATCGGCTGGGAACAAATAGTCAATAGTGGAGTTATACTGTGTAATTATGTGGACTGGTGAGTAGTAAGTGATAACGGAGTTTTTTTCTGGACCCCCTTCTCCCTCATGTTTAGCCAATTTGTTTTCAGATGTTAAGACGTTCGCCCCCTTTTAGTTTGTCGATTTTAAGACCGTTTCCCCACTCTGTCAATGTTTAAGACCTTTCGTGCCGTTTAGGTTTCGAGCAATGGAGCTGATATTTCTACCAATTGGGAAGAGTCGATCAGTAAATAGGTGTTGAGGTCACGCTGCAGTTGTTTACCTATGACAGCTGACGAGGGGTTGGAGCGCCTGTTGAAGATATGGTGGGGCAAAAGGGGAGCTATCAGACCTGGTTCAAGCTTGTTAATATGGTAAGTAGAAGATTTAATAGACTTAAATAGATACACTGACCACACAGACTTTTCGATCCAAACGAGGCGGTCAGGGCTTACTTCTAGTGTAGAGATAGCAGAGGCTCAAATAATAGAAAGTGAAAGACTAGGATGGCACACACGGAGGAGGAATGGAATAATGACACAGGAAGAGGATTTCACAGCACATCTATAACATTTCACAGCACATCTATAACATTTCACAGCACATCTATAACATTTCACAGCACATCTATAACATTTCACAGCACATCTATAACATTTCACAGCACATCTATAACATTTCACAGCACATCTATAACATTCTTGGGGATAGTGATGCGAAAGAAGAGTCTGGGAATGGACACTAGAATAATTGATGTCAATACGGAATAAACAGAGTTTTAATTCTGCATTCTTTCAGTGAGCGAAAGAATACGGACACATGAATAGGGAATTACAGTATAAAGCCGGTATCACACGAGAACTTTTATAGTCAACATTCGATGATCAACATTTTTCTGGCAACATTTCTGGCATATTTTACACTGGTATCGGAAACTAGACTGATGGTAGATCAATTTAGGTTCCGAGGAACTTTCTTCAATTGTGCCGCCTCTCCACATCTTTCCCCGTAGAACTAGGGCAGCTGAGAGCGCCCATGAATTTACACTTTCTCCTCCACAATGCAGAACTTCTGCTTATCAGAATTCATTTATCCCCAGAGCTACTACTCTTTGGAATTCACTTCCCTCGAATTGCTTTCCACAAACTTACAATCTACAAATGTTTAAATCCAGTTGTTACAAACATTTTATGAATGGAGGATGCCTTTAGGCACATGGTCCTTTTTGTTTTATCTGTGTTTTTCCTTCCTCCGTTCATTGTCTCTTAACAAAAAAAAAATATATATATATATTAAATGTTTACCTTATGAGCTGCCAGACCAGTGTTCAGGATAAATGTTGAGTGAAAAAGCGCTCGTGTGATACCGGCTTAAGCATGGTCGGGAAGGCTTGTGAGTAGAATAGCAAAATGGATGCAGGGCTCGGGAAATGCAAACTAGAATATGTAATGTGTGTTGGGTAACCAGAGAAGAGAGCTTTAAAATTGCATAAGTTTACTTAAGGGTGCCCACTTCGCTTGTTTTATCTTTCTCTCTCTCTCTCTCTCTCTCTCTCTCTCTCTCTCTCTCTCTCTCTCTCTCTCTCTCTCTCTCTCTCTCTCTCTCTCTCTCTCTCTCTCTCTCTCTCTCTCTCCTCTCTCTCTCTCTCTCTCTCTCTCTCTCTCTCTCTCTCTCTCTCTCTCTCTCTCTCTCTCTCTCTCTCTCTCTCTCTCTCTCTCTCTCTCTCTCTCTTTGGCTTGTATCCATTTGGCCCCATTCAGCCTACTGTTTTAAGACGTTTATCCCCATCCAGGTGTCAATTTTTTACTGGTAAGCCAGAAAAAGATAGAAAAGGACAGAACAAAAACAGGTCACCCCCCATAAGCGAAGATAATTATACGTGTGAACAAGACAGATAACGTAACAGGTGGAGCCATATGAGCGCTTCAATATTAATTATCTTAATATATTGATTTATTTGTTTCTATAATTACTTTTGTTTAGGGGGAGGGGGTTGCCAGCTTTTGAAATATGCTTGTATACCATCAATTCAGTCGCTTTAAATCAAATGGAGTGTGTGTGTGTGTGTGTGTGTGTGTGTGTGTGTGTGTGTGTGTGTGTGTTTTTTTTTTTTTTTTTTTTTTTCTATGTGAGTGAGGGAGGCAAAAGGCAGAACTGCCTATAGCGAGTGCCTCCCCCATAGTTGAAAGAGTGACAGAGCCAAAATCAAGGGACGTTCGAGCCAAAATGCCTGGACACACGGATTTTGAAGCAATTTAAGTCATGGGAAGAGGGAAAGACTGATTCTGGGAGAGAGTTCCAGAGCTCAGCTGTTGAATAGAAGAAAGTTTGAGAGTAACGTTTTACTCATGGGTTGGAGAGTTGCACAGAGTAGGGGTGGGATTGGGTTGCAAGACCACGTGCCCTACGTAAAGGAGGTGGTATACACTGGGAAAGCTCTGAGGAACACTGATTATTGTAGTAGCGATAGAATAGCGAGAGAGATGCAACATTGCGGTGTGTGTGTGTGTGTGTGTGTGTGTGTGTGTGTGTGTGTGTGTGTGTGTGTGTGTGTGTGTGTGTGTGTACTTACTCTAGTTGTACTTACTCTAGTTGTATTGCGGGAGTGAGCATGCTCGTTATTTCCCGCCTCCTATATGTGTAGGTGTTATATGTATCGTTGGAATGGCTGTGGATGTGTGTGTAGTCTGTATTTTTAGCCAATTGGCGACATCGGAAACGAAGGCTTAGGGTGGATCTGTATGGTACCATTCTCACTATAGACGGTACCATCTCGCCCGAAGGCTTAGGTAGCCATCAGCTTAGGTGAACCATATGATACCCATCTCGCCTTGTACCATTTTTGCCAACCCCAGATGGGGCGTCACAACGTCGTCCACTTATTCCAGGTACCTATTTACAGCTAGGTGAACTGAGGCTAACACATGAAAGGAGACAAGCCCAATTTGTCTCCGCCCGGCCGGGGATTGAACCCCCGACCCCTCGTGTGTGAGACGAGAGCTCTACCACTAGGCTACGGGCTGTGTGTGTGTGTGTGTGTGTGTGTGTGTGTGTGTGTGTGTGTGTGTGTGTGTGTGTGTTGCCGATATGGATACACATTGAACCAGAAGTGTTACCAGAGAAAAAAATTACGGAGATAACCTGACAAAATTGCTCGTGTAACTCCGCCTACAAACTGGTGGTGTAAAACGGCTACTACCGGTATCCTGCGGTACCTGCACTTCGTCTCACTGGTAATACCGGTTTGGTTATCGTCACTACTACTAAGCTGGTGGGAAGTGAGAAAACAATCATTTCTGAACCATGATTTGGGGGCCGAGTATTGTTGTCTGAAAGCGATTTTTTTTTTTTTTTTTTTTTAAATAAAGGAATTTAATTATAATGGTTTCATTCATCGGGTTGCTTGTTTTGTTTTATTTATTGTTTTATTGTTTTATTGTTTTTACTGTTGTATTTTGCTCATTGGTAAGGTTAGTGAATATGGCCTTAAGGGGGAGATTTCCACTTGAGGGATTTTTTTCTTGACCTCTTTCTCCCTCATGTCTAGCCCCATTGCTTTTGAGATTTTAAGACGGTTGCCCCATTATTTTGACGATTTTAAGAACTTTCAACCCATTTCTGTCAATTTTAAGACCTTTCGTGCCATTTAGGTGTCGATTTTATCCTGGCGAGCGATAGCGAGCCTGTAATTTAAGAGGAACCGGCTTTCAGCCGGGAAATTTGTCTACCGAAAAATGTACAAATTTATCTTGAAAGGGGCTCAAGGGGGTGTAATCTTAAGCTTGAAGGGTATCTAGGGACCAAACTAAGAACCTCCCCTTAAGCTACAATGAAGAGTGGTTTATATGTTGTTGTTTTCCCTACATATATTTCGTTCATTAAGGGGAGGTATTTAGTTTGTTCCCTAGACCTCCATCAAGCTTAAAATTACACCCCCTTGAGTCCCTTTCAAGATAAATTTGTACATTTTTCGGTAGAAAAATTTCCCGGCCGAAGGCCGGTTCCTCTTAAATTACAGGCTCGCTATCGCTCGCCAGGATAAAATCGACACCTGAATGGCACAAAAGGTCTTAATTATGGGGTGAAAGTTCTTAAAATCGCTAAACTAATGGGGCGAACGTTTTATAATATCAAAAGCAATGGGGCTAAACATGAGGGTGAAAGGGGTCAAGAAAAAAATCCCTCAAGTGGAGATCTCCCCTTAAGGCATTATTACTTGTCTAGCCATTATGAGAGAATGAAGGCTGGTTCACTTTGAGAATGAAGGCTGGTTCACTTTGAGGACAATGCGATTCTCTCAGTCTCTCCTAATGTTGACCTCTCTCTCTCTCAATACATATGACACCGCTTTTACTTCTGTTTAGGTATTAAGGTTAGCTACGGAGATAGTGCCTTACTGATGGACTGGGTTACTAACTGACTAACTTGTTGACTGACTGTCTGACTGACTACTGGCTGACTGACTGAATGATTTACTGACTGACTGACTACTGACTGATTGACTGACTGGCTACTGGCTGACTGGTTGACTGACTGAATGACTACTGGTTGACTGACTGACTACTGGCTGACTGGTTGACTGACTGAATGACTACTGATTGACTGACTGATTGGTTGACTGGCTACTGGCTGACTGGTTCACTGACTGAATGACTACTGGTTGACTGGTTGACTGACTGAATGACTACTGGTTGACTGACTGACTACTGGTTGACTGACTGATTGATTGACTGACTGACTGGTTGACTGACTGGTTGACTGGCTACTGACTGGCTACTGACTGGTTGACTGATTGACTGACTACTGATTGATTGACGGACTGACTACTGGCTGACCAGTTGACTGACTGATTGACTGACTGAATTAGTGACTAAATGACATAATGGCTGACTGAATGACAGCAACTAACTAATTGAATAATTTCCCCGAATAAATACAAATGATGAAGAGACGCACGAATATTATTGTTCCCAGAATAAGTCGGTTAAGGGGAGATGGGCTGATTTTTTGGTCTATCAATTCAATTATTCCTTTATTTCCTCGCTAGACCTCCATCAAACTTAGAAAAACACCCCCTAGACCCCCCTTCAAGATAAATTTGTAAATTTTTCGGTAGAAAAATTTCCCGGCCAAGGGCCGGTTTCTCTTAAAATTACAGGCTTGCTATCGCTCGCCAGGAAAAAATCGACACTTAAATGGCACAAAAGGTCTTAGAATTGACGACGAAATGAGGCGAAAGGTGTTAACATCGCCAAACTAATGGGCCGAACGTCTTAAAATCTGAAAACTAATGGGGCTAAACACAAGGGAGAAAAGTGTCCAGAAAACCGGCCCATCTCCCCTTAATGAGGACGAATCAAACTTGTTAGGGCCCTGGAGGAGTTCAAGGGCTGTCTGACTATAAACAGGTTGTAGTACAAAGGAGTACAAAGGAAATCGAGCAACAACAGATCTAGTGACCCTTCTAGGCTGCTTGTCCTCCAAAACACTGAGGATCAAGTGTCCAAACCGTGGTTTAGAGTGGGTAAGGGAACATTGGAAAGGGAACTACTGCCCTGCCACTAACGTGGCAGGACTAGGAAGTTAGTAGGGGACATATGGGTTAGTAACTGAGGGGAGGATAAAATAAAGTTATTAATTTACAAACGCAGTCGTCGTGGGTTTGATGCGAGATATTTGTCTAGGCGGAATTTAAATGAATCAACGGTGCTGCAGTCTATAACGTCTCGGGGAAGCCCATTCCACAAGTTGACAACTCGATTGAAGAAGAAATTCTTAGATTCGTGTGAGTTAAAAGATTTACCAATAATTTTGCAACCGTTTCCCCGCGTGTAATTAGATTGGTCGATAGTGAAGTACTTACTACAGTTCATATTGTCGATGCCTTTGATGATTTTGAACACTTGAATTAAGTCACCTCTTAATCTGCGCTGGGTTAAAGGAAATAGATTTAATTCTCTAAGACGCTCTTTCGTATGGTTTGTTCTTTAGGCTAGGTATCATTTTGGTAACTCTACGTTGAACTCGTTCTAGCTTGTTTATGTCTTTTTGGTAATAAGGGCACCAGCATTGAACGCAGTATTCCAGAAGAGGGCGGACTAAGGAATTGTAAAGGGTTAGGATTACGTCTTTGGATTTATGCTCAAATGATCTGCCTATAAAGCCAATTATTTTGTTTGCCTTCTTTACAACTTCTGAACATTGTTGACTCGGTTTTAGGTTACTCGATATTGTTACTCCCAGATCGGTTTCTCTGTTTACATTCTTAAGCTGAGTGCCATTCATCGAATAGTTTGCTTTCTCATTTAGGTATCCGATATGTAGTACTTTACATTTATCCGCATTGAAACTCATTTGCCAAATTTGGGCCCAATGTGACAATTTATCTAGATTGTGTTGCATATCGTCAACTTGATCTTTTGAGAGTACGCTATTTGCAATTTTTGTATCGTCAGCAAATTTTGAGATTGTACAGGTGAGACCCTCATCTATGTCGTTGATGTAAATTAGAAAGATAATTGGTCCTAGTACCGATCCCTGGGGTACCCCGCTACTTACATTGGTCCATTTAGATGCTCTTTGAGCAGTATGTATCGCCTTACTAGTGGTTGTCCCCTCACAGGATGGGGGGCGCTGCTCAATAAACTCGCCCCTCGGGGCAAAATCAATCATTTAGATGCCTTACCGTTTATTACTACTCTTTGCTTTCTGTCGCTGAGCCAATTTTCTATCCATTTCAACACACCGTCTTGTATTCCATGCGCTTTTAGTTTTAGCAGTAAACGTTTGTGGGGAACTTTGTCAAAGGCCTTTTGAAAATCAAGGTATATAATATCTACAGCTTTACTCTCATCGTAGAGGTTGAGGATATCGTGGAAGAAGTCTAAGAGGTTTGTTAAACAGGAACGTTTTTTACGAAAGCCGTGTTGAGTATCTTTAAGTATGTTATTTTCCTCTAAGTGATTTACGAGTCTGTCTCTTATGACCGTTTCTAGCATTTTACATACAACTGAGGTTAAGCTAATTGGACGATAGTTACTGGGTAGGGATTTGCTGCCTTTTTTTTAATATCGGTGTTACGTTGGCTATCTTCCACTGATCAGGCATAGTTCCAGACTGCAAGGATTTATTGAATAGTAATGTCAGTGGTTTGGAGAGCTCATCCTTAGCTTCCTTTTGAACTCTAGGCGAGATTGTATCAGGTCCAGGCGTTTTATTTACCTTGAGTTTATCTAAACAATTCAATACTTCTCTCTCTGTAACGGTGATATTGCTTAGAACATCTGAATTATCAATCTGAATCGGCGATGGTGTAGGGATATCACTGAGGTCTTCTGTTGTAAAAACTGATGCAAAGAAGGTATTGAGGGCATTACTCATTTGTACTTCGTCTTTGGTGTATTCTCCATTTTCATCGACTAACGGTCCAACAGTTGAAGTAACTACTTTTTTCTTTCTGATATAACTATAGAATTCTTTCGGGTTTGTTTTACTTTGATTCGCAATATGTAACTCTAGGGTCTTTTTACTTTGCTTAATTAACTTTTTGGCTTTGCGTCGTAGCTCTACAAATTTCACCCGTTCTTCGTCATTTTGTGAGGATTTTAATCTATCATTAGCAAAAAATTTAGCAAGCAGGCAGTTTGAAATATCTTTATTCCACCATTTGGGCTTATTATTATGGCCTGGACGCCGTATTTTCGATGGTATGCAGTCTTGCACTGCTTTTAGGTAAGTGGTTTCGAATAACTTCCAAGATGTATTTATGTCGTTTTTGTTAATTAAAAAGCTCCAGTCAGTTTCTTTAAACATAGCTCTAAGTTTATGGAAGTTTGCTTTCTTGAAGTAAAATATAATATAATAAAATATAGTAAAATATAACAGGTTGTAGTAAAATATAACAGGTTGTAGTAAAATATAACAGGTTGTAGTAAAATATAACAGGTTGTAGTAAAATATAACTGGTTGTAGTAAAATATAACAGGTTGTAGTAAAATATAACAGGTTGTAGTAAAATATAACAGGTTGTAGTAAAATATAACAGGTTGTAGTAAAATATAACAGGTTGTAGTAAAATATTCAACAGTTTTGTGTTTTGTTTTTTTGTCCCTCGTTTCGCTTCATTAGTTGAGCTATCTTGAGACATTTCGCCCTAATAGTTTGTCGATCCTAAGACTATTCGCCCCCAATCCTATCTCAATTGTTTCCTGGTGAACGATAGCAAATCAGCAATCACTAGCTAAACTTGTGCCTTTTTCGGCTGAAAAACGTGCAAACTTGATAGCTTGAAGGAGAGTCTTGGGGTGGGAAGGGGAGTAGATTGAAGGGGGTTTGGGGGTGGAGGGTATTATTGGGATGGAATTTGTGCTGTACCTAGTATCAGTGCATTTGCAGACGATACCAAAATGGGGAGAACAATTGATTCAGATAGAGATCTAGAGGGTCTCCAAAGGGATCTAGTACCTTACACGAATGGTCAGTAAATTGGCAGATGAAGTTTAACATTGACAAATGCAAGGTATTAAAGATAGGGAAGATGCATACAAATGTTAAATATAAACTAGCTAATATGGAATTAGAAAATTCGAATTGTGAGAAAGATCTAGGTGTGTTTGTTAGCAATGATTTGAAGCCTAGACAACAGTGTATAAGCGTTCGAAACAAGGCAAACAGGATTCTCGGGTTCATCTCTAGGAGTGTGAGTAACAGAACTGCTGATGTTATCTTAAAACTTTACTTGTCATTAGTGAGACCCCATATGGATTATGCTGTTCAATTTTGGTGTCCTTATTACAGAATGGACATAGATTCATTGGAGAGAGTACAACGTAGAATGACAAAAATGATCCATAATATTAGAAATCTTCTGTATAAAGAAAGGTTGAAGAAATTAGGCTTACATTCGTTAGAGAGACGCAGAGTTAGAGGGGATATGATAAAGGTGTTCAAGTGGGTTAGTGGGATTAACAAAGGGGACATGACAAATGTACTAAAGCTCAGTGATAGCGAAAGAACTCGTACCAATGGTTTCAAATTAGATAAATTTCGTTTCAGAAAAGATATAGGCAAATATTGGTTTGGTAACAGAGTTGTAGATGGGTGGAATGGACTACCAAGTGCTATAGTGGGATTAAAAACGATAGGGAGCTGTAAGATAAAATTGGATAAGCATATGGACGAGAAGGGTTGGGTGTGAAGGGTGATCAGCAGGGTTGGGCCAATCAGCGCTCTGCAGACCCCGTAATCCTGCGTTAATCTCTAACCGTTTTGGTAAGATGATCCTCAGGGTATTAGAGTGTTGAGCCTATAATTGGGCTTTGTAATTGGGGTTGTGTGGGACAGGGATCTGCCTTTGTTTAGGCCAATCGGCTTTCTGCAGACTTCCATTTTCTTATGTTCTTATGTTCTTATTACCACAGCACACCGAAACGCCAAATAAATACCCTCATTGTTCCCTGATTAAATAGCATTGTACGAATATTCCCATATTCAAAAATATGCTACAGGGCAATGCCTAGTGAGTTGATTGCTCAATAGGTGGCGTTCTGAACGTGAGGGTCCGAGCCTGGAGGATGAAACTGTGAAGCACAGAGCCGGAGCAGTTTCAGAGATGGAGTTGCTTCGCGCCGTGAAGCTTCGCATGTCTCACTCCCTAGACTGGAACAAGACCTCACGGGCCTCACCGTGTTCAGCGGTAGAGTGTAAAGGCTATCAGCCTATGCCCGAGAGGGAGTAGTTGGAATATAGAAAACAAAAATGCAAAAACTATGAAAATCATCAGCAAAGATGCAATGCACACACACACGCACAGAAACACGCACATACACACATACAGATACACACACAAACACACACTCACGCACATATACACACACACACACAGTCAGACACACACACACAGTCAGACACACACACGCTTACACACATGCTCACATCGTACTAGTTCCGTTGTCAACAAAGTGCTTCTCCTCGAACCCTAACCCCCTATACTACACCTTCTGAACACTAACGTATTGCTCAGAGGACACGGTGACTGGAGGAGGCTTATGCACGTTATTATATTCAATAATTTTTGTAGATTTGACCATTGTATACACTTAGGCTGACGGCTATGTCGGAAAGGCAGTATTTTCTTTCTTTTGTTTCGGATACAAGCACACGAGGTTCAAGTTTCACGATAAGAATGAACTCTTTCACGCTTTTATGACGCAGAGGTTGCCAGATTAGCAATAAAAAATAGAGTTCTCTCGCTCTTATAATTACCTCTCCAAAATTAGTTTCCTGCCCACAACTAACTCAAAGACAACTGCAGAGGGTGAAGTAACTAAACTAAAGGTTTCTAAATACCCCTGATGGTAACAAATGCTTTAAAGTATCCCTAATAGGCTCAAAATTACGTCATAAGCGTGAAAGGGTTAATATATTTAAATGAAAGCAAATTAATAGCATCCGAAGTTTTAATTTGTATTCATACTATCCCTTAATTCATTAAATTCTTTACTTCTCCGACCATTCATTCTTGCACAGACTCCATTGGCAATCTATTAACTAACTCGTGTACGTGTCAATATATTTGTTAATTTTGGGTTTAAATTTTATTTGTGTGTCTGTGTGTGTGTTTGTGTTGATAGTCTACATGTGATTGGTGTTTTAGTGCGTTTCTATCAATATATGTATGTGTATGAATGTATGAGTTACAATTGTTGTGTGTACTTGTTTGTGAAGCTTGGTATGTTTCCCATGGTGACACCCGGGGTTCACACCGCCCTCACAACTTCACAGTGATAAGCTTGGGAGAACACCAGACAGGGGAAGGTGCGCCGATGTTCCTTGTGTGTGTGTGTGTGTGTGTGTGTGTGTGTGTGAGAGAGAGAGTACAAAGGAAATCAAGCAACAACAGGTCTAGTGACTCTTCTAGGCTGCTTGTCCTCCAAAACACTGAGGATCAAGTATCCAAACAGTGGTTTAGAGTGGGTAAGGGAACATTGGAAAGGGAACTACTGCCCTGGAACTAATGTCCGTGGCAGGACTAGGAAGTTAGTAGGGGACATATGGGTTAGTAACTGAGGGGAGGATAAAATAAAGTTATTCATTTACAAACGCAGTCAGTCGCGGGTTTGATGCGAGATATTTGTCTAGGCGGAGTTTAAATGAATCAACGGTGCTGCAGTCTATAACGTCTCGGGGAAGCCCATTCCACAAGTTGACAACTCGATTGAAGAAGAAATTCTTAGATTCGTGTGAGTTAAAAGATTTACCAATAATTTTGCAACCGTTTCCCCGCGTGTAATTAGATTGGTCGATAGTGAAGTACTTACTACAGTTCATATTGTCGATGCCTTTGATGATTTTGAACACTTGAATTAAGTCACCTCTTAATCTGCGCTGGGTTAAAGGAAATAGATTTAATTCTCTAAGACGCTCTCCGTATGGTTTGTTCTTTAGGCTAGGTATAATTTTGGTATCATTTGGAGAGAGAGAGAGAGAGAGAGAGAGAGAGAGAGAGAGAGAGAGAGAGAGAGAGAGAGAGAGAGAGAGAGAGAGAGAGAGAGCGAGAGAGAGAGAGCGAGAGAGAGAGAGAGAGAGAGATTTTATTGTCCCAGGAAAATAGGTCAACTTTCAACATTTGTCTTGGTATTTTTTCTCCAAAATCGTTGGTTTTACCTGACAGTGATTTGGGGTTATGGTGCTTATGGGTGCTTATTGATTGATTATAGTACACTGTAGGTAGGTAGGTAGCAGATAGTAATAGTAGTGATGATGACGTGAGTGATAGTTGTGTTGGGAGTAGTAGTGATGATGAGAGTAGTAGTGATGATGTTAGTGGGAATTGTGTTAAGAGTAGTAGTGATGTTGCAGCAGACGCAATGGTAGTGATGATGTTAGTGGTAGTTGTTTTGAGAGTAGCAGTGATGTAGTAGTGATGATGATGATGATACTATATAAGAGGGTAGGAGGAGGATAGAAAGGACGACGAAGAAGGCCTGCAGGTCGTGATGTCCCCAGGTGGTGTCGAGGGTAGAGGGTCGTGTCCTGTCCTCCTCCACCATCCACAATACTAGAGGAGGAGGAAGGCCGGTAATGGTGGTCGTGTACCATGGTCGTGGTCTGGCTGCTTTGTTAGTTAGATCGCATGTTAGCAGGAGCCACCACTATCTGAGGGTTGGCCAGATCTCATGTTCGAACGTTGCTATATATTTGTATTTGAGTATCGCCAGACGATCTTATTAAGGGGAGGTTTTTAGTGTGTTTCCTAGACTTCCATCAAGCTTGAAATTACACCCCCATGACCCCCTTTCAAGATAAATTTGTAAATTTTTCGGTAGAAAAATTTCCCGGCCGAAGGCCGGTTCCTCGAAAATTACAGGCTCGCTATCGCTCGCCAGGAAAAAATCGACACCTAAATGGGACGAAAGGTCTTAAAAGTTACATACATGGGGTGAAAGCTCTTAAAATCGCCAAACTAATGGGGCGAACGTCTTAAAATCTCAAAAGCAATGGGGCTAAACATGAGGGGAAAAGGGGTAAAGAAAAAAATCCCTAGAGTGGAAATCTCCCCTTAACTTTGCCATCATCGACCCACCTCTTCACAATGTAGAAATTCTGCTTCTCGGAATATTTGTTTGCACTGAACCACCTCTCCCTGAAATATTTGTTTGCACTGAACCACCTCTCCCTGAAATTATAACTTTACACTAACCTGCAATCATTAAATGTCCCGGCCGAAGGCCGATTCCTCCTAGAAGTACAGGCTCGCTATCGCTTGCCAGGACAAAATCGACACCTAAATGGCAAGATAGGTCTGTATATTGACAAAGAAATACGGTAAAAGGTCTTATAATTGCCAAACTAATGGAACAAACGTCTTAACAGCTCAAAGCTAATGAGGCTAAACATGAGGGAGAGAAAGCAACTACCTCCCCCTTAAACCCATTTGCTATAGATGTCTCCTGAAGTAAGGAATTCCCCAGGGTGCATGAAGTGTGTGTTCTCTCAATTGATTTTGCCTTCCTACATAATTATATTGAGTAGCCTGTTTGCTTGATTATATTGAGTAGTCTGTTTGCTTGATTATATTGAGTAGCCTGTTTGCTTGATTATATTGAGTAGCCTGTTTGCTTGATTATATTGAGTAGCCTGTTTGCTTGATTATATGGAGTAGCCTGTTTGCTTGATTATATTGAGTAGCCTGTTTGCTTGATTATATGGAGTAGCCTGTTTGCTTGATTATATGGAGTAGCCTATTTGCTTGATTATATTGAGTAACCTGTTTGCTTGATTATATTGAGTAGCCTGTTTGCTTGATTATATTGAGTAGCCTGTTTGCTTGATTATATTGAGTAGCCTGTTTGCTTTATTATATTGAGTAGCCTGTTTGCTTTATTATATTGAGTAGCCTGTTTGCTTGAGTAGCCTGTTTGCTTGATTATATTGAGTAGCCTGTTTGCTTGATTATATTGAGTAGCCTGTTGCTATTATATTGAGTAGCCTGTTGCTTTATTATTGAGCCTGTTTGCTTTATTATATTGAGTAGCCTGTTTGCTTGATTATATTGAGTAGCCTGTTTGCTTGATTATATTGAGTAGCCTGTTTGCTTGATAAATATTGAGTAGCCTGTTTGCTTTATTATATTGAGTAGCCTGTTTGCTTTATTATATTGAGTAGCCTGTTTGCTTGATTTAGTTTTAATGTAAAACTATTTAATGAAGGCTAGATTGTGTTCATGGGCCTGACTCTATACAGTATTTCTAGTAACGTCAAACGATTTTTCAATTGTGTACCACTTTATTATTTTAGACTAGATTGCATACCTGATAATTGCTATAACAAGTATAATACCATCCATGCGCTATACAATATAATACCATCCATGCGCTATACAATATAATACCATCCATGCGCTATACAATATAATACCATCCATGCGCTATACAATATAATACCATCCATGCGCTATACAATATAATACCATCCATGCGCTATACAATATAATACCATCCATGCGCTATACAATATAATACCATCCATGCGCTATACAGTATAATACCATCCATGCGCTATACAATATAATACCATCCATGCGCTATACAATATAATACCATCCATGCGCTATACAGTATAATATCCATGCGCTATACATATATACCATCCATGCGCTATGCGCTATACATACAATATAATACCATCCATGCGCTATACAATATAATACCATCCATGCGCTATACAATATAATACCATCCATGCGCTATACAATATAATACCATCCATGCGCTATACAATATATCTTGTTCCGAGTATCGCCAACGACTTTCTTTGTCAGGTTATACAAGACCTGATTATTAAGATAAGATCGCACGATAAATGATCGCTGTATATATGCTGTGGTTAGCGCAATTTTATTCACTTTTCACAATGCAGTATAAAATTAATAAAAATGTGAGAAAATGCGGTATAGTGTATATAAGTTTAAGCCAAACGTGTTGATAAGATATGTTTTTTTTTTTTTTTTTTTTTTTTTTGCTGCTGATAATTGTATCAAGATTAGCACACATGCTTAGCCACTTCCCTTCAACTACACAATCTATTATTATTTTAAGTTTCGCCATGCGATCATCGTTATCTCAATACATTTTTCACTCGTGGCATACATTTTATCAGTAGCAACACATCATTTTATTCGGCGTAGGAAGAACCACATGGAGTTAAAGGGTTTATTTCAATATTTACAAACATTAGTTATGTCTTGTTTCACTCGATGCCTTTATAAGATGTACATTAATTGTAAGGAAAACATGAGGACTACATATCCACGTATTGTTTCACCCAATGCCTTTCTAAACTGTACAGTGATTGTAAGTAACACATGAGAACTACATTTAACTTAAAAATGATACATCGGATACAAATACAAGTTCATGATATGCTACTCTAGTGTGCTAATGTTCACTAACCTCAGACAATATTTTAAAGTTACCTCCGGGAGTCTAGGATGGTTAAGGGGGAAGTATTTACTTTGTTCCCTAGACCTGCATCAAGCTTAAAATGATACCCCCTTGAGTCCCTTTCAAGATAAATGTGTACATTTTTCGGTAGAAAAATTTCCCGGCCATAGGCCGGTTCCTCTTAAATTACAGGCTCGCTATCGCTCGCCAGGATAAAATCGACACCTGAATGGCACGAAAGGTCTTAATATGGGGTGAAAGTTCTTAAAATCGCTAAATTAATGGGGCGAACGTTTTATAATATCAAAAGCAATGGGGCTAAAGATGAGGGAGAAAGGGGTCAAGAAAAAAATCCCTCAAGTGGAGATCTCCCCTTAACGATCATCTCATATTACACCCAGAGCAAAGAAGGGAATTTCTGGAAACCTAACAATTGTCTTTAAACTCGTCGCTTCTGAAGGAGGCAAGAACAGTGTTGGGTTTGTTTGTGTCGTTGGTACGTGTAATTGTAGCCAGGGTCCAGATAATGTATATTATGGGAGCCCTGATTGTAGCTACCACCTCCACCAGTACAAAACCCGCCCATTACACAGAACAAATAGCCCATTCACATATTTTTTGCCACTTTCTGTCAACATCTAGTCTTATTGACGTAGTATATCATGGTCACTTTGTTGCATCTAATTAGTTTGACGATTGTAAGACTTTTTGCCCAATTCCAGTGCAGAATTTGTTTTCGTGGTGAGCAATATCAATCATTCCATTTAGAAGAAGCCAGCCTTCGGCTGCGAAAAATGTACACATTTAGCTTAAAGAGGTAGGTGTCTGGGGGCATAATTAGTTGGATTATCATGTGATAATTGTATGTAAAAAGCAACCTTAAAACCCGTAACCTTTCAAAATTCTCCGTAACCAGTTCTCAAAACTATCCCAATAATCCGTGAAAGCTGCGACTTTGGCAACTCCCATGGTGTAATTGCTGCTCCTGACAAACACTTAACCGGTCCATCCACGGAATTCAATCTTCGGAAGGTACTGTTTATAGTTTATAGTTTCCATTCTGGCTTGGAAATGTATAGTCTTAGTATTGTTCGTGGCTGCTTGACCTCCTTGGTGTTGTCAGCCTATATTAATTATATACAGGCCTATTTAGTTTCTAAAGATAGGCACTATAATTAAATGAACCTATTATTTGTATTGTGTGTGCGTGTGTGTGTGTGCGTGTGTGTGTATGCGTGTGTGTGTATATATGTGTGTGTGTGTGTATATGTGTGTGTGTGTGTGTGTGTGTGTGTGTGTGTGTGTGTGAAAGTGAGGGAATGTATGGTAAAGGAGTTTGGGGTAGGGGGAAGGATGGGTTATATTCGTGTTCTCCACCACCCTCCCTAATAATGAAATGACAGAACCAGGCACGTTTCTCAGGCGATGTGTTAGAGAGAGAGAGAGAGTCTTACAAAGGAGTATAAAGGAAAACAAGCAACAACAGATATATTGATCCTTACGAGGTTGTTTGGCAAAATATAAACTGTTATTCACTTGTGCATACAGTGAATCAGAAGTTAATAGCGATATACTTACGTAGTTGATTTTCTTTTATGTTTGGAGAGAGAGAGAGAGAGAGAGAGAGAGAGAGAGAGAGAGAGAGAGAGAGAGAGAGAGAGAGAGAGACGATGACATTATGTGATATTTAAAATTACTAGGTTGTTACATGCTTCTGTGAACCTTGCTAAGTAAGGAAGGAACTGATTGAGTCTTGGTGGTGGGCAGAGCAGGGGAAGGGATAATATGTCGACTGGGGAACTAAAACAGTTAGGCATCTTTAAGGGGGGGATGGTTCATTTTTTGGTAAATATTTTCATTTACTGTACTTATCATATTTTTAGTTTCCTCCCTAGACCTCCATTAAAAGTATAAAAACAACCCCAGGATCCCCCCTCAAGATATATTTGTACATTTTTCGGTAGAAAAATGTCCTGGCCGAAGGCCGGCTCTTCCTAAATTACAGGCTCGCTATCGCTCGCCAAGAAAATATCGACACCTAAATAACACGAGAACTCTAAATATTGACAAATAAAAGGGGCGAAAGGTCTTAAAATCGCCAGACTAATGGGCCGAACGTCTTATAATCTGAAAACTATTGGGGCTAAGCATGAGGGCGAAGGGTGTCCAGAACAACCCGACCATCCCCTATTCGGTGCGGGGCGGGTCTATTTGGATCCTCCCAGTGTTATTCCATTAGATTGGAAATTTTGAGACTTTTTACTTCACTAGTTTGGCGATAATAAGACGCTTCAACCCAATAAGGTGTTGATATTGCCTGGGCGAGCGAAAGCGAGTCTGCAATTTGGGAGAAATCGGCCTTCGGCCTGGACATTTTTCTATCGAAAAATGTATATATTTAGCTTGAAAGGGGTCTGGGGGATTTTTTTTAATATGAAGGAGGTCTGGGAGGCGTTTTCTTTCAAGTCGAGGGAGTATACTAAAAATGCATTGTTCGAATATGGCATCAACAATCATAAACCTCAATGATAGTTAACTACAAAATCATAATGACCCCCAAGACGTTGCACCAGATAGTGGCGAGAAATGAACAGTTGAAGAACACAAATGAACAGTTGAAGAAGAACACAAATGAACAGTTGAAGAAGAACACAAATGAACAGTTGAAGAAGAACACAAATGAACAGTTGAAGAAGAACACAAATGAACAGTTGAAGAAGAACACAAATGAGGGAGATGGAGAGGTGGAGACTGGGAAAGGGGTGGGGGGGGGGGCTGGGAACAGGAATACAGAGGGGCTGGGGAGATGGAGAGACTGAAGTAGTGGAGAGAAGGGTTGTGTTTGATTGAGAGAGAGAGAGGGTAGAATGCGGGTTCATCACTCACTTATCCACTACTGTGTTGTTGGTAACCGCCATGTTGCATCACCTCACGTTCTGTCCTCAATATCTGCCATTGCTCTACTTATTTTTCTTATAGAATAATGCATGCAATACAACATTTGCTTGCGCGATAAAGTTCACACATACAGTACACATAAAAATGATTATGTAACTTCCCGCTTTATATCTGGCATTTTAATATATATATATATATATATATATATACTGTATATATAATGGTCTGTCACACTTGCGGTCACAAGTTCTATCACAGATTAAGCCCTCGAGCTCATTAAACGATAATATGAAATACACCATATATTTAAGTAATTAATAATGAGATTTAGTTTACCCCGAAATAGCCTTGACAATATATGAGCAACATTAATGACCGCAACGGTCTAATTATCACGATGTGAACCTTGAACAAGTGACGGAATTTAATGCTTTCACAGGCTTATATGTGACTTAAAGGCATATTGACTTCACCCTTTTGCAATAATATTGTATGAAGTGAGCGAGACCATTTGTCAAATTAATATATTGCATTAACCTGATACAGTGAATACATTAACCTGATACAGTGAATACATTAACCTGATACAGTGAATACATTAACCTGATACATTGAATACATACAGCCAGCTCACTGCTAACTTTATACATATATTGCATTAACCTGATACAGTGAATACATACAGCCAGCTCACTACTAACTTTATACATATTGCATTAACCTGATACAGTGAATACATTAACCTGATACAGTGAATACATACAGCCAGCTCACTACTAACTTTATACATATATTGCATTAACCTGATACAGTGAATACATTAACCTGATACAGTGAATACATACAGCCAGCTCACTACTAACTTTATACATATATTGCATTAACCTGATACAGTGAATACATTAACCTGATACAGTGAATACATACAGCCAGCTCACTGCTAACTTTATACATATATGCATTAACCTGATACAGTGAATACATACAGCCAGCTCACTACTAACTTTATACATATATTGCATTAACCTGATACAGTGAATACATTAAACCTGATACAGTGAATACATACAGCCAGCTCACTACTAACTTTATACATATATTGCATTAACCTGATACAGTGAATACATTAACCTGATACAGTGAATACATACAGCCAGCTCACTGCTAACTTTATACATATATTGCATTAACCTGATACAGTGAATACATACAGCCAGCTCACTACTACTTTATACATATATTGCATTAACCTGATACAGTGAATACATTAACCTGATACAGTGAATACATACAGCCAGCTCACTACTAACTTTATACATATATTGCATTAACCTGATACAGTGAATACATTAACCTGATACAGTGAATACATACAGCCAGCTCACTACTAACTTTATACATATATTGCATTAACCTGATACAGTGAATACATACAGCCAGCTCACTACGAACTTTATACATATATTGCATTAACCTGATACAGTGAATACATTAACCTGATACAGTGAATACATACAGCCAGCTCACTACTAACTTTATACATATATTGCATTAACCTGATACAGTGAATACATACAGCCAGCTCACTACTAACTTTATACATATATTACATTAACCTGATACAGTGAATACATTAACCTGATACAGTGAATACATACAGCCAGCTCACTACTAACTTTATACATATATTGCATTAACCTGATACAGTGAATACATTAACCTGATACAGTGAATACATTAACCTGATACAGTGAATACATACAGCCAGCTCACTACTAACTTTATACATATATTGCATTAACCTGATACAGTGACTACATTAACCTGATACAGTGAATACATTAACCTGATACAGTGAATATACAGCCAGCTCACTACTAACTTTATACATATATTGCATTAACCTGATACAGTGAATACATTAACCTGATACAGTGAATACATACAGCCAGCTCACTACTAACTTTATACATATATTGCATTAACCTGATACAGTGAATACATACAGCCAGCTCACTACTAACTTTATACATATATTGCATTAACCTGATACAGTGAATACATTAACCTGATACAGTGAATACATACAGCCAGCTCACTACTAACTTTATACATATATTGCATTAACCTGATACAGTGAATACATACAGCTCATTACTAACTTTATACATATATTGCATTAACATGATACAGTGAATAAATACAGCCAGCTCACTACTAACTTTATACATATATTGCATTAACCTGATACAGTGAATACATACAGCCAGCTCACTACTAACTTTATACATATATTGCATTAACCTGATACAGTGAATACATACAGCCAGCTCACTACTAACTTTATACATATTGCATTAACCTGATACAGTGAATACATACAGCCAGCTCACTACTAACTTTATACATATATTGCATTAACCTGATACAGTGAATACATACAGCAGCTCACTACTAACTTTATACATATATTGCATTAACCTGATACAGTGAATACATTAACCTGATACAGTGAATACATACAGCCAGCTCACTACTAACTTTATACATATATTGCATTAACCTGATACAGTGAATACATTAACCTGATACAGTGAATATATACAGCCAGCTCACTACTAACTTTATACATTATTGCATTAACCTGATACAGTGAATACATTAACCTGATACAGTGAATACATACAGCCAGCTCACTACTAACTTTATACATATATTGCATTAACCTGATACAGTGAATACATACAGCCAGCTCACTACTAACTTTATACATATATTGCATTAACCTGATACAGTGAATACATTAACCTGATACAGTGAATACATACAGCCAGCTCACTACTAACTTTATACATATATTGCATTAACCTGATACAGTGAATACATACAGCCAGCTCACTACGAACTTTATCCCAAGTTCATGTTTTCGCAGTTGTGCCTTCAATATAATTTCTGGTATCAATTAAGGGGAGGTATTTAGTTTCTTCCCTAGAACTCCATCAAGCTTAACAGTACAGCTCCTAGACCCCCTTTCAAGATAAATGTGTACATTTTTCGGTAGGAAAATGTCCCGGCCGAAGGCCAGTTCCTCCTAAATTACAGGCTCGCTATCGCTCGCCAGAAAAAAATCGACAACTTAATGGCACGAAAAATCTTAAAATTGACAGAAATGGGGCAAACGTTCATAAAATCGCCAAACTAATGGGGCGAACGTCTTAAAATATCAAGAGCAATGGGGCTAACCATGAGGGAGAAAGGGGTCAAGAAAAATATCCCTCAAGTGGAAATCTCCCCTCAAACAAAGTAATACCCGGCTGTTGCTAGGGAAAAATAAATTAAAATCAATATAGTCAAATCTCCCAGTAACCCCGCCATAATAGGCCGAAACTAACAGAGGGCCGAACCACAAATCAAAACTTAAGGGGAGGTATTTACTTTGTTCCCTAGACATCCATCAAGCTTAAAATTACACCCCGTAGACCCCCTTTCAAGATAAATTTGTACATTTTTCGGTAGAAAAATGTCCCGGCCGAAGGCCGGTTCCTCTTAAATTACAGGCTCGCTATCGCTCGCCAGGAAAATATCGACACTTATATGGCACGAAAGTTCTTAAAATTGACAGAAATGGGGTGAAAGTTCTTAAAATCGCCAAACTAAAGGGGGCGAGCGTCTTAAAATCTAAAAAGTAATGGGGCTAAACATGAGGGAGAAAGGGATCCAGCAAAAAATCCCTCGAGTGGAAATCTCCCCTTAACTGGGTGAAATTTTATGAGGGGCGAGAAAAAAAGTAAAATATCGCTGGTAATGGTTGGGGGAAATTTGAGACCGACATATGATTGGGCACGCTCCTAATTTAAAGCTAGGTTGAGAGAGAGAGAGAGAGAGAGAGAGAGAGAGAGAGAGAGAGAGAGAGAGAGAGAGAGAGAGAGAGAGAGATTATAATGAGAGAGAGAGAGAGAGAAGAGAGATTATAACGAGAGAGAGAGAGAGAGAGAGAGAGAGAGAGATGGAGAGCGACAGAGAGATGGAGAGAGAGAGAGAGAGAGAGAGATGGAGAGAGAGATGGAGAGCGACAGAGAGAGAGATGGAGAGCGACAGAGAGAGAGAGAGAGAGAGAGAGAGAGAGAGAGAGAGAGTATGCCACTATTTTGTATAGATCTTCAGTTATTTTGTTTATATTGACATTATAATAAAGCCATTAACGTACTCGTGAATGTACTTAGTTGTATGAACTCCATTGTGTGGTAATAATACGCGTGAAAGTGATGAAACATATAATGATTAAGGGGAGATCTCCACTTGAGGGATTTTTTTCTGGACCCCTTTCTCCCTCATGTTTAGCCCCGTTGCTTTTGATATTAAAAAACGTTTGCCCCATTAGTTTAGCGATTTTAAGAACTTTCACTCCATATTAAGACCTTTCGTGCCATTCAGGTATCGATTTTATCCTGGCGAGCGATAGCGAGCCTGTAATTTAAGAGGAACCGGCCTTCGGCCGGGACATTTTTCTACCGAAAAATGTACAAATTTATCTTGAAAGGGACTCAAGGGGGAGTAATTTTAAGCTTGATGGAAGTCTAGGGAACAAACTAAATACCTCCCCTTAAACTGAATGTGCAAATAGTCAAACTGTGTGTTAATATTATACCGCTATATTTGAAGCTGCTGCCAACTGAGACCAGGGAAGTAAATAGTGTTATAGTTCTTTCTACCTTAAGGGGAGATTTCCACTTGAGGGACTTTTTTCTTGACCCCTTGCTCCCTCATGTCTAGCCCCATTGCTTTTGAGATTTTAAGACGTTTGCCCCATTAGTTTGGTGATTTTAAGAATTTCCGCCCCATTCTGTCAATTTTAAGACCTTTCGTGTCAATTTTATCCTGACGAGCGATACCAAGCCTGTAATTTAAGAGTAATCGGCCTTCGGCCGGGACATTTTCCTACCGACAAATGTACAAATTTATCTTGAAAGGGGGTCAAAGGGGTGAAATTTTAAGATTGCTGAAGGAGTAGGAAACAAACTAAAAACCTCCCCTTAAGCTATGTTATATGTTCATACAGCATACACATAGTCTTTAATATTGGCTGACCAATTTCTGCAGCTTAATTGTGACGGTAATCGATTTTAAATTTAAGATATATATATATATAATAACAAGTTATAAATATTGAGCGATAAGATAATATATAAGAATGTGTACTTCTTGCAACAAGGTCTATTATATACTTCGTGCAAGCAGAGAGATTTGCGGTCCACTACTTCATTGGGCTTTAAAAATGGCGGCTCGGTTCCCCTCCCCCCCTCTCTCTCTCTCTCTCGCTCGCTCTCTCTCTTGCTCGCTCGCTCGCTCTCCTCTCTCGCTCGCTCGCTCCCTCTCCCGCTCGCTCCCTCTCCCGCTCGCTCCCTCTCCCGCTCGCTCGCTCTCCTCTCTCGCTCGCTCCCTCTCCCGCTCGCTTCCTCCCCCTCTCTCTCTCTCTCTCTCTCTCTCTCTCTCTCTCTCTCTCTCTCTCTCTCTCTCTCTCTCTCTCTCTCTTTCTTTCTTTCTTTCTTTCTTTCTCTTTCTTTCTTTCTTTCTTTCTTTCTTTCTTTCTTTCTTTCTTTCTTTCTTTTACAACTACACACCCATGAGCTTGCAGTTACCCCTCGGACTACTAGATGCATTTTCTAAAGGGGTGAACACGTCTGTGTTAGCCAAAATAATATACTTAATATATTTATTGCACTTACCAATGTACTAGACACCATCTTTGTTTTCCCATGAATTATTATGCTTTTTCCACCAACCCACTTCACCTCTAAACTATGAGTATGTCTCTATATTGATGAATTCGCTAATATAAACGGAATAACACAATGGAATGAAAAATGAACGAAGTTAATCACTACATACACATCCATTTTTTTTTTTTTTTTGCAAGAAAATGTACTAATTAATTCGCTAAAACTGGTGTGTGTGTGTGTGGTGTACGTTCGTGTGTGTGCATACACGATTGTGTATGTGCGTGCGATCACTATAGTAAAAACAGGTTCTTGAAAATGACTGAAGTAGAGCAAATACAAAATGACTGAAGTAGAGCAAATACAAAATGACTGAAGTAGAGCAAATACAAAATGACTGAAGTAGAGCAAATACAAAATGACTGAAGTTGAGCAAATACAAAATGACTGAAGTTGAGCAAATACAAAATGACTGAAGTTGAGCAAATACAAAATGACTGAAGTTGAGCAAATACAAAATGACTGAAGTTGAGCAAATACAAAATGACTGAAGTAGAGCAAATACAAAATGACTGACGTTGAGCAAATACAAAATGACTGAAGTAGACCAAATACAAAATGACTGAAGTTGAGCAAATACAAAATGACTGGAGTTGAGCAAATACAAAATAACTTAAGTTGAGCAAATACAAAATGACTGAAGTTGAGCAAATACAAAATGACTGAAGTTGAGCAAATACAAAATAACTTAAAAGTTGAGCAAATACAAAATGACTGAAGTAGAGCAAATACAAAATGACTGAAGTAGAGCAAATACAAAATGACTGAAGTTGAGCAAATACAAATCTGAAATGATGTCACGGAGTCACTGATTGCATTATATTGCAAAAGGATATGCGGTGATCTCCCAACTCCAATATTCACTGACATCACGTATTCAACTTCCTGGAGTTCAGGGGGGTTCACATTTTTTGTTTTTTTTATCTTTCTCTCCATTTCTCTCTTTTTCCTGGCTTGTATCCATTCGGCCAACTGTTTTAAGACGTTTATCCCCATCCAAGTGTCGATTTCTGCCTGGCAAGCGATAACGAGCCAGCATTGTATGGAGTAAACAGGCTTCGCTGGAGACATTTTTTTATCGAAAAATTTATAAATTTAGTTTGCTGTCAAAACAAAAACATGTATATGCTGGCTCGCTACCGCTCGCCAGAAAGAAAAAAGCACCTGGATGGGGGTAAACGTCTTAAAACAGTAGGCTAAATGGGGCCGAATGGATACAAGCCAAAGAAAGAGGGAGAGACAGAGAAAAAAAGCGATCTGGGCTCCTTTAACATTTTGCCTAGTGTTATATTAATTATGCCTACCACAAGACAGTATTGAGGCTCTCTGGTGGTCAGTACAGATGGTATTATGGGTTGTATATGGCCACGGGTGTAAAGGGGTAAATACTAGCTTTGTTTTTCTGGGGGGGGGGGGAGGGGGGGCACAGGAATTAAGGAAAATACTGTTGGCGAACAAGTAATGCATGTTGGTGTATAAATGTGGTGAACCGAGTTATATTTTACAACATTTTAGACCATTTTGTTTTCGTTTATATAGTTTTGTCTTGTATTCATATATTTTGTTTTTCTGGGAGGGGAGGGGGTGGGTGGTGGCGGCATTGTAACTTATATAGTAGTACGACTTTCCTTTAACTTCGAGTGTGTTCAACTGCGGAAAGACGTTTACTATTCAAGGGGCTGCAAGCTACCTCTAGTAATCAATCCTTCAGTATAATGATATATTGCTTCTTATAATACCGGCTAATGATAGGATATATAATTCAGTTTCACCTTACCCTTTTTAACCCTCCCTATTTCACTCCATTATTTTGAAGGTTTTGAGAAGTTTCACCTCATTAGTTTGGCGATTATCAGCCGACTATTTTTTTCTGGGCGAGCGATAGCAAGCCTGTAATTTACGAGAAACTGGGATATTTTCCTACCAAATATATTTATATATTTAGTTTGAAGAATGTCTGGAGAGGCGATATATACTATATACCGGTATATATATATATATGTGTAGGGAGCAAACTCAAAATACATTGCTAGAAAATGGCAAAAGCAGTCAAAATTCTCAATACTAATATACAAAATTATAATAACCCCCTAAACGTTGCACGACACATCATTAATAATGGCTTCTGGCAGTCAAGGGTTTAAACGTTTATGGGTTTGCAAGGACATTCTTTCATCCTCTCCCGGGCTATTGTTTACTTTTTTTGCGCGCCGATATCGTTTCCGTTCACAGGTTTCCCATGCGTCCGTCAGGCTATTATTTCCAGCCCCACATCTCACCCACCACGCTCTCACCTTTCTTTACTTCCCTCCCTCCCTCCTGCTTTCCCTTTCTGTCCTCTCCACCCCCCTTGCCTCTTCTGTTCTGCCTCACCCTCCCTGTCCTCTTATCCCTCTCCCATGTCTCCTTTCTCACTCGCCATCTCCTCCTTCATTCTTTGCTCTCTACTCCTCTCCTTCACATCATCATCTCCTATCCTCTCTCCTGTATTTGTTGTTATATAGGCTACATCATTTCTCCCTATTCCGATTCCCCCCTTTCTTCCCTATTTCTACTTTACATCCCCGTTTGTATCTCTCTGATACCTCCTTCCCTCGTTTTTGTTTCTGATTTCCCCATACCTACCTTCTGCATGTCTTTCATCTGCTATATCTCTTCTCTCTACCTTCCTCCATTTTCCTTCACCACCACCTCTCAATTTTTCACTCTCCTTCCCATCTCTCATCTCCCTTACATGTCTATATTTTCCCCACAATTACATTTTCTATTCTTTCTACTCTGTGTCCTCTGGCCCCTTTACCCTAGCCACTAAATTTTCCTTTCTTCTATCCATCTATCCATCCACCCCTCTCCCTCCTTCCTCTCTCTGTAACAATAATTCCTCTCACCTGCCACACACACCACCTCCTTCCTATACCGTTGTTTCCCGCTCTCCCATCTCTTTCCCATCATTCTTTGCCAGTCATCCCCCCTTCCCCCTTTCCGTGCCCGCCCCCTTCCCTTTCTCTCCCACCATGTCTCCCCCCGCCCCCCCTTGCCTCTCATCTCCCGCCCGGTAGACAACAGGTGCGGCCCCCAGACGCACCTTGTGGCCAAATTTACCAAATATTACCAAATGTTCATGTTTTATCCACTGGTGTCTAACTTATCATCGTTAGTTTGATGGACCACAGGGAGAGGTTGTCGTTCGAGGCGGCGCTGCTCTTCGAAGGCTCCCGATGTGGACTACAGGTTGTCCATATAAAGGAAGCAAGAGTATAAATAAAACATTAATGAGTGACTGTGGGTAGTGGCCGGAGGGAGAGAAGCCGCGGGCAGTATTGTGGGGGGAGAGATGCCCGAACCCCGATACATGCCCCCTAATATATCCCTTCCCTATGACAATAACACTCTGCGCCTTCTACAGGATTAACACATATGCCTTTTAGTTAAAATGTTGTACAAGCTGATTACTTGGGCGTTGTATGTGGGCGTGGGGAGAGCGTGAGAAGGTCGGGGCGTGCGGGCGTGCAAGTTGGGCACCCGCTACCGGCTGGGACGGCGCACGGCGGCAGGTTCCCACGAGGCAGCCCGGACGCCAGAGTGCCGAGTTACCAGTATTATAGATCTCATATTATTTAGTATAATAAATAACATTTGAGTGGCATAGCAACTTTAGATCGTTTGTATATATGAATAGAAACGGATTAGGTGTTGTATAGCGGAAAAGTAGCGAGCATAGAAAACGTAATGAGGGTCGGTGAGTGAGGTTGTAGAATCTGGCAGCTCGAGTGAAGATGTGAGCAGAGGCTATAAGTCTGGCGGCGGGGCGTGTCAACATCAGATCTCCCGCTCCTCTCTTACGTGTCGGACTATACTACTATACCTCTCGCCCGGGCCCTGTGTCTGGCTATTTGACTTACCTGACCTGCAGTGGACGAGTGACAGCCGGCAATATGGTGTCCTCTGTGCATGTGGAACCCGTGTCTCGCACCGACCAGTACAAGCGAGTAATGAAGCCCATGTTGGAGCGCAAAAGAAGGGCTCGCATCAACAGGTGTCTGGACGAATTACGAGACCTCCTGGTGTCGGCGCTGCAGGCGGAGGGTGAAACTGTGACGAGGTTAGAGAAGGCAGACATCCTGGAGTTGACTGTGCGGCATGTTAGACGACTCAATCAGCGCCGTGCCCTTACCCTGCCTCCTGCCACCCACGACCCTCGCCACGATGCCCTTAAGTTCCAGCAGGGGTTCGTTGCGGCCGCTCAGCAGGTGCAGTCCTTCCTTGTGGCCTCCCCTGCCTTAGAGCCCGCAGTATCTTCACGCCTCATCACACATCTCTCCTCTTGCGCCTCCGCCATGACCGGTGTCCCATCACCTCCACCACCACCACCTGCCGCCCCTACCACGCCCCCTACAGTGTCTCCTCCAGCGCAGCATGTCAGTATGGCCCCGCGCCCCGCCCCGATGCACCCCGTGATGGTACCAGCCGCCTCCCCGCCCATGTCCCCACCTCCCCTGATGGACCTGAGCATGAAGCCTCCCCGAGTGGTGGCCCCAACGCCCCTGAGGAACCCCGACGTGCCCCAGGATCTCTCCATGCGCCGCCACCATCACCACCCCCATCACCACCCCGAGGACCACTCAGAACATCCCGTTGATGGCAAGTCCTGGCGCCCTTGGTGAGTCCTGTCCCGCCCCCCCTGAAGTGATGTGTTGCCCTGGGAAGCCGCAGGACACCCGCCTCGTCAGGAGTGTGGAGTTCTGAGAGTGTGGATTCATCGTGCCAAAAACTACGAGGGGCGTGCCAGCCGTTTCCTGCAGTGTATTATAGTGCTCGTCGGCAGTAGACCCACGCCCTTATCAAACTATAGCCTTGTGTCCCTTTAATGGCCCTTAGTATATAGTGTTCGCCAGCAGTAGGCCCACGTCATTACTAAGCTATAGGTTCGCATTCCTTCCAGAACCGCCCTATGTCAAACAATTATTTATTCTATAAATTTGACTTTCCCCTATTCCTATAGCCAAACAATAGCCACTTATCCCTTCCTTACCATGTTATTATTTATTTATTTTTAATTTACTCCTCTTCCACTTGCTTACCAGTGCAACTTACTATTTAATTCCATAGTACCATTTCCTTGCCAACTAATTGTTTACATAACTATTTTCCATGCCCGTGCCTTAATTTAAAATAACTCATTATCCCATTAACTCACGAATTCATTGTCTTCCAAACAATCCATTTACTCTTCCTAGACCCTCCCTTGTGTATTGTGATAAAACGCAGAGAGGATAGAGGATGTTATATTTTTGTACATAAGATTGTAGTGTACATAAATGCCACTGTGATAAACGTACTATTAAGGTTTATATAGCCGGAGTGTACATAAGACCGGAGGACAAAATATCTCGTGCCCCCCTTTGTGAGGACAGAAACCGCCGTCCGTCTTTCAGAAGTTGTACAAAGACAGAGTTTTTTTTTCATGTGTTGCGTAGTTTTCTGTAGATCACTTTATTTTTATAACTCATAGCATTATATATTGCCATGTCATTGCACAAGTTTCATTGTTTTCATTTTCATATCACGTGTGTGTGTGTGTGTGTGTGTGCCTTCACGTTTGCACTGTTAATTTGAGCTACATATAACCATCAAGTTTTACAAATTACCTGCTGTTAATATTAAAATGTTCACATTTATACACTTAACTTTATTGATTACACTGTTAATTATTTGTATTGCAATGGATGTACGTATTTAGTCTACAAAAATGCATATTAAATTAATTAGGTCATTATTAAATTAATTAGGTCATTATTAAATTCATACATTTAGTTAATTTAACTTAATATAACAATATTTCAAATGTATAAGGCTCAAATTAATCATTTGCACATATTTTTAGCAGCACCCGTTCATCGTCTTAGATTACTATACATTACATTATTTAGGTTATAAATAATGATGCCCATAAGTGTCACAAAGTTGTTATTATATATAGCGATATTGAGAGTGAAACCTGCGTCTCTACTTAGTTACCTGTACAGCAGTGAGTGATATACCTACTCTGTGATGGAATAAAAGACTTGTACCTATTGTCCTGTGTGTTATCACCCAACTCCTTCCATTTTGTGTTTATGGAAATCCGTGAATGAGTTATAATTCAGATTTCATGTGATAATACAAAAAAATATAATAATTATATATCGGTACCTTTTAGGGTATAACTTTGTAATTATAACTTACATACACGGAATTTCATTTGTCGATTAGAATGTTGAATACTAAACACTGATGAAGATAAATAATATAAAAATATCAATAGAGTATTAATTTGATTATGGAAAAGTTTACATACAAGCTTCAATATAACTGCTTCAATGAAACGGATGCAAAATAATAACTACTAAAATATTCTAAAAAATACGATGATTATCTTAGTTATATAATCTTAAATAATATCTACCAAATTATAAAATAATTACTAGTTATTTCATTGATAAATATCTGTGTTATTATTCGTGATAACAATTTGACTACAGAATATAATAATACTGATCACATTAGTACACTGATGAAGAAACTCGAATTACATTACAGCACAGTTTGTGTATGACAAAAGTATGACAAATATAGAATAATGACCTGGGATGCATATTATATCTATATAAACTAAGAAGAATATATTGGTTGAATAACCATGAACAAATATATATGTGGGAGAATATGACAATAAAAGACAGTGCAATAAGTCCTCAACTTTACTCTTGAAAAGAATGAACATGCATTGTTTTCTGAAGATTTTTTTTCATTCAAAACTGAATAAGAATTATACTTAATTTAAGACTACATAATCAGTTTGCAAAGACGAACAGAAGATGGATCATATGAATTAAGAATAAATTTGTCATTATTAAAAATAAAATTATTTTCCCTCTGGCTAGATATGAAGATAATTACTATATATGTAGCATACAGTTTAAATCAATAGTTCTCCAAAAAACCTTGCTCATAAACTAATTTTAAATTACTATCTACTTTCCTTAGATATCTTTCTTGGTTACCAGTAGCTCGTATCCCGTAATTGTAGTATAATAATTAGAAGTTTCTGAGTTAAATTCCCTCTGTAGGTTTCCCAAATTATCAACGATGTTTTCGGCAACTATCGATTTCTACGTATTGAAGGTTCCTGTATATACCCCAACATATACTGAATACACTAACTCTAAAAACACAAGGCTTAACTAAGATAAACATGAGATGTTGAATATTAGGATAAACATTTGATAAACATTATGATAAACATTTGATAAACATTTGATAAACATTATGATAAACATTTGATAAACATTTGATAAACATTATGATAAACATTTGATAAACATTATGATATAAACATTATGATAAACATTATGATAAACATTATGATAAACATTTGATAAACATTATGATAAACATTATGATAAACATTTGATAAACATTTGATAAACATTTGATAAACATTACGATAAACATAGGAATGTGTATGAGTTAATGAAGAAGAATCGTCAAATAAAAAGGCCTAGTTAGTAAATTATATAAAATTATTTTTGTTTACACCATGAGTACCTTTAAGTACCTTTAAGTACCTTTAAGGTTTTTAGTTTGGTCTCTAGATATCCATCAAGCTTTAGATGTCACCCCCTTGACCCCCTTTCAAGATAAATTTGTACATTTTTCGGTAGAAAAACCGGCTGAAAGCCGGTTCCTCTTAAATTATAGGCTCGCTATCGCTCGCCAGGATAAAATCGACACCTAAATTGCACGAAAGGTCTTAAAATTGACGGAATTGGGGCGAAAGTTCTTAAAATCGCCAAACTAATGGGGCGACTGTCTTAAAATCTCAAAAGCAATGGGGCTAAACATGAGGGAGAAAGGGGTCCAGAAAAAAATCCCTCAAGTCGATATCTCCCCTTAACTAGACTAATGTGACGGAGTTTTTATGTTGCAATGAAGACTACCCAAATGTCATATCCAGTTACAAAGTAGTTTATTGTGAGTACGTGACAGTGTGTTTGGCAAGTCATCAGGAGGGCGTAGAGGCGATAGGACAGAAGCCGGCTAACCTCCGCCATGTTGGTACCACGGATGTCATTAGCCTTTGTTTACATTCAATATGGCCACACCCTAATAAACATTCGGCCATACTGGTACAGGATATATATATATATATATATATATATATATAGTGTATGGATCTCAAGTCTACATGATCGAAACTGAAATTTAACCCCGTTCTTTGATAATTATGGCAACAAAATGGCGTCCGAAGAAAGAGATGTCCACCCTCTTGCTATACTGTATAATGGGATCAATAGGGCAAGCCACAAAACTGACCATACCATAACAAGCAAGAGCGGACATCTTTCCGACTCCACTCCAATTATTGGTGACATTTTTCAGTCATTAATTTCGTGTTAGGTCCTTTAATGGGGTAGTATTAGTATTAACCATAATGTTTTGTGTGACAAGTACTATAAGGCTGTCGACATTTGTTTACACTTAAAAGATAAATTCAAGCAAATATTTGTGAAAAATAATAAATACAAATTTTTGAACAAAAAGTATCATATTGCGAATTATATGGATTAAGAGGAAGTATTAGGCTTGCTCCCTAGGTCTCCATCAAACTCATATAAATAACCCAAAGCCCCCCCCCCCCCACATTCGAAATGAATGCGTAAGACAACTGACAATAACACTGTACCAGACGATTTGCTTTATCAGTATAGCATGACACTCTCAGTACACCATGGCGAATTATTTTATTTTAATTGGGCTGTCATTGGCGATTTTTATAAAGTTTTGATAAGGTCATTGGAAGTCAGATGTGTCTTTGAGGTCAATTTTAACCATTTCATACTCCAAAGCTGAGTATTATCGTTTAAGGTTAACACGAATAATAAATGAAGTACGACATGATACTGGAAGGGTTAACACGCATCCACATGAGCTCTTCGGCCTTGCAATTTATTATCAACAAATAATATGTTGCAGCATTTCGAGACTTATAATGCACTGTGTATATAGATTGGTAGCAACGACTATAAAATATATATATATATACCGGTATATATAAATTAATATAATAATAATATTAAATATAGCATTAATGCCGGAGAATGTGATCGTATGCCTCCGCCAGCGTAAGAATGTTAAGAATATAGCAACATGTTAGTGTAATAAGTGGTTAGGCTCCAATATGGCTTACCGGTAGGTCCAGTTGTCCATTCTCTGTTTAGTTTACCGGTACCCCAGTGTCTTGGAGCTACGGACGTCATTCGCACCTAGGTGGTAAGATTACCTTGGGGGGGGGGGGGGGGGGATTATAGAGTATTGACTTTGTTTGTACTCAGTTTCCATCCAAGTCATTTCCTCCCATGGATCTCTCCTTGCTTAACACTTACGCAATCTATCTTTAAGGGGGCCCACCTCGCTTGTTTTCTCTTTGGCTTGTATCCATTCGGCCCCATTCACCCTACTGTTTTAAGACGTTTACCCCCATCCAGGTGTCAATATGTTCCTGGCGAGCGGTAGCGAGCCAGCATATATATATTTTTTGTTTTGACATCAAGCTAAATTTGTAAATTTTTCGATAGAAAAATGCCTCCGGCGAAGCCGGATTTCTCCATACAATGCTGGCTCGCTATCGCTCGCCAGGAAGAAATCGACACCTGGATGGGGATAGACGTCTTAAAACAGTTGGCTGAATGGGGCCGAATGGATACAAGCCACAGACAAAGAGAAAAGGAGAGCAAAATAATAAAAAAAGCCGGTGACCCCCCTTAACGTTTTCGGTACAATGACGATTCCATTCAGCATTTAAGCCATTCAGTACCGGCGACGCCCTTTGCATTATGTTCTGGCAACTATCAAACGATGTTATTCAGCTTAGGAAGGACGTCTAGTAAGTAAAAGACTGCATACTACCATCAGTTAATTCTTGCAACTACCATAGATCCTTCCTAAGCTGCATAAAGTCGTCTATATATAGCATAAATAAAAGTAAAAGGACTCCGCCGGTACTGTAAAAGGGTTAACAGTCCCCCCCCCCCCATAAGTAGGAGAGCTCATGATTGGCAATGTCGGTATCACACGACCATTCTGTCTCCTTAAGGGGAGATATCGACTCGAGGGATTTTTTTCTGGACCCCTTTCTCCCTCATGTTTAGCCCCAATGCTTTTGAGATTTTAAGACAGTCGCCCCATTAGTTTGGCGATTTTAAGAACTTTCGCCCCATTTCCGTCAATTTTAAGACCTTTCGTGCAATTTAGGTGTCGATTTTATCCTGGCGAGCAATAGCGAGCCTGTAATTTAAGAGGAACCGGCTTTCAGCCGGGACATTTTTCTACCGAAAAATGTACAAATTTATCTTGAAAGGGGCTCAAGGGGGTGTAATCTTAAGCTTGATGGAAGTCTAGAGACCAAACTAAAAACCTCCCCTTAACATTTATCCTCCATAATTATGTTTTAAAATAATTATATCATTTAAATTATTCCATGTTCGTATAGTTTTCGATACCAATGCAAAAAATACCAGAAATGAAAAATGTTGACTATAGAAACTTGACGGTAGAAATAGGCCAGAATTGTTTACCCCTAGCCTATATAAATAAAAAAGGACTAGGGTAATCGAGCTATAGTGTCTACCATTTGGGAAGAGTCAGCCAAGGAATAGGTGTGGACTTTTACAGCCCTTTTGCTCTAGTCCTTTTTGTGTTATAGAGGTTTGAGGTCAAGATATCTCGTAATGAATAGACTATGAATAGCATTGCAGTTACGAATTACAAAAGTATTTCGGGTGTCATCCGTAATCATCAGTTAATGCATTGTTTGTTACAGAACCAACAGAAAAATGCCTCTTCGTCATATTTTGTAAATAACCAACTAGTTATAATCAGTCCTACAGGTATGTTTTTTTTTTTTTTTTTTTTTTTTTAATATATATATATAATTTGTAATCTGAAATGTGTGTCGTGTCTCGTGTGCTGTGCAGTTTAATGCCAATAAATAATAATAATAATAATAATAATAATAATAATAATAATAATAATAATATCTCCCCTTCTCGATCATGTGATGTTAGTAGCTACAGGTAAAGCGTGAGAGAATCTAGAGGAGGATAGAGTCACACCAGCGTGTCTCCAGTCATCTTTATTTGGCAACTCTGGTCTGGAAGATTTTGAAGATATTTTGTATATGATATTAGCCACTTGTAGCAATCTGAGGTCCGTAAAACCATGTTGCCGAGGGAGAAGATTCCAAAATATAGATAGAAATATAGATGTCGTTGAAAAGTCGCCGAAAATAATGAAACTATATTGGGGAATCATTGGGGTGGAGAGTTGACATGTGTGAAAGCTTTACAGGGGAAGGACAAGGAGGGAAGGGGGTGGGTAATGAAGGAAAACGCAAGGTCGCGTTAAAGAGCAAGGGTGTCTAAAGTAAACATGCCAGAGAGCACGCACACCGACAGTCGTACATTCACACTCTCACTCGTCCTTGCAAGAACATCATTCCCCGTATTACTGGGGCTTTCATTGACAATAAGATAAAGACATAAATAAATACTCATGTGACGCCTAAGGTTAATCAACAATTTCTATGAAGGTTGAAGACAGTGAATTATAGCATTCGTAGAAATTCTACTTGCTGTAGATTTCGCAAGCAATATTTCCGGTGTCAAGCACATGTATTTGATCACGTAGTTTAATTATAATATAGTCTATCTATCTATCTATCTATATGCTCAGGCCCAATCCCCATTTTGGGGGTAGCCGACTCAAGACAGAGCAAGAACAGGGAAAACACAAAAACAACATAAAACAAAAAATAAACACAGATAAAAAAACACAAACTCTCACACATCCAGGTCACCCAGGAGAAGACCCAGAGACCAGGGTTACCAAGGTCGCTCCAGCACTCCCCCGGCCCCTGACCACCCAGAGAGGTTCCGATCTCGGCAGGCAGACATGCAGTGGAGCCAAAGCCACAAGCCCTCCCACCACACTTCCAGGCACACCCTTCATATTAATCGTCTCCCCGGGCCAGGCGCCTGATGGACTATTATCTAGTCCAACTTGCGCCGACCCCTTACTCCAAATGACCACGTGTTCACTCAACTATTCACAAGCATTCTCCATTCACTCCTGTCCACCACCACTTCCCTGCCTGATCTATAGTCATTCCTCTATCATCCAAAGCCTTTCTTACACAGTCTCTCCATCTCAATGGGGGTCTTCCTGCCCTTCTATCTCCCCTTGTACCTGACTCACATATTCTCTTTGTAAGCCTTTCATCTCCCATTCGTTCAACATGACCATACCAGCTCAGCACCCTTCTGTCCACTCTGGCTGACAAATGTTCCTGCTGCCCCACTCTCCTACGTATCTCTTCATTCCTCAATCTGTCTCTACGAGTAACTCCACACATACTCCTCAAGCAGCTCATCTCCATCACATCCAGCCCTCTTTTCTCCTTTTTCTTCAGAGCCCATGTCTCAGCCCCATACATCACTGTTGGCACAACAATTCCTTGATACAGAGCACTTTTTACTTTCACTCCGAGATTTCTCGTCTTCCACATACTTCCCATTGCTCCGAAAACCTTCCTTCCTTCACACACTCTCTGTTTTACCTCCACTTCCATACCTCCACTCCTGCTTATCGTTCCTCCTAGATATTTAAAACACTCTACTTGTTCCAATATTTCCCCATCCAGCCTCACATCTAGATTCACCCTATGCTCTCCCCTATTACACACCATTACTTTACTTTTATTGACGTTCACCTTCAGTTTCCTCCTTCCACAAACCACACCAAACTGTTTGACTACCCGCTGCAGTTTCTCATCAGAATCCGCCACCAATGCTGTGTCATCAGCGAACAGCAACTGATTCAACTCCCAATCTCTACCATTCTTTCCTACTAAACCCAATCCTCTTCCCATAGTTCTCCTTTTCACCTCCCTCACCACACCATCCATAAACATATTAAACAGCCATGGTGACATTACACAACCCTGTCGCAAACCTACCTTTACCTCAAACCATTCACTCAACTCACCATTTCCTACTCTCACACATGCTCTGCTCCCTTCATAAAAACTCTTAACTGCTTCTAACAAATTTCCTCCTATTTCATAAATCCTTAACACCTTCCACATTGCTTCACGGTCCACACGATCATACGCTTTTTCCAAGTCCATAAAAGCCCAAAATATCTCCTTATGCTTCTCTAAATACTTCTCGCATAACTGTCTTACTGCAAACATCTGATCCACGCACCCTCTTCCCCTCCTAAAACCGCACTGTTCTTCTCCTATTGCAACTTCCGTACACTTTATTATCCTCTCTATGAACACCCTGCCATACAGCTTTCCAACCACTGACAATAAACTAATACCTCTATAACTTGAACACTCCTGCCGATCTCCCTTCCCCTTGTACAACGGCACAATACATGCACTCTTCCAGTCTATTGGTTCCATTGACACAGCAAAGCACACATTGAAAAGTCTCACCAACCAATCTATTATCACATCTCCACCCTTCTTTATACACTCCACAGCAATACCATCCAAACCTTCTGCTTTTCCCGCTCTCATTTGTTTCACTGCTTCTTTCACCTCATTTTCCTCAATCCTTTCATTCATATACAGTATAGTGCAATGTGTAATTGTTAAATTGGCCCCTCATTGTAAACGCTATATAATTTATTATATTTTAATAAAATAAACATGTTTTATATGTGAATTGATATACTTGTAAAAACATGTAAAGTCGTGACGATAACTGAATGGGCCCGAAGGGATACAAGCCAAAGAGAGAGGGAGAGAAAGAGAACAAAATCGAGGTGTGCTCCCTTAACTGCAGAATATTCATAATACCCAAATAATCCAGATAGGGACATGGCACTTTACTACCAGCTGGAATAACATTGACTATAGTGTACCTATCTATCTATCTATCTATCTATCTATCTATTTACTCAGGCCCAATTCCCACTTTTATTTATTTATTTATTTTTTTTGGGTGGGGAGGGGGGTGGCTGACTCAAGACAGAGCCAGAATAGGGACAACACAAAACAACAGAAAACAATGAACACACAAAAACAAAATACAACTTGACACACATCTAGGTCATCCAGGAGAAGACCTAGATAGTGTATCTGGCTGGCACATGGTATTTATTGCTCTCATTGGTTTATTTATTGTCCGGATATTAATTTTGAAGATTGCCTTGTAATCCTGTTCCAAGAAGTTGATAGGACAATTAATTTACATATTGATTAACTCGTTATGTTGGTGGTGTGGCTGGATGGGCATAGACCTGCACTGTAAAATATATATATATTAATAGAAACAACATTAATACACATAATATGCTTTCCGATCGTTGACATCTAATAATTTGCATATTTAACCCTGCAATGTTTATGTGTAACATATGTTGTTACAGTAGAGAGTTTAGGTTTTACATATATGTCGTATATACATACACAATGTCTTATATACAGTATATAAAAACTTGCAATGCATAATAGGCGATATTTTTGACTGAAGATATTTTTAATCGAGTTTTGTGGGGGGGGGGGGGTTAAAGTTAAAAGATAAAAAGATAGGTGATAATCCATTTCGTATGTGATAGGTATTAGTCTGGAGTTGCATAAAATAACTATCAGAGACTTTATGAAATGCACAGTCCTTCATCTTTACCTACATGGCGATCCCTCTGTCATTCTACTTACACTATTCTTATGATAATATATTCCAACTCTCTCTCAATAATTAACTTTGTCGCTACAATTACGAAATAGTGAAATAATAAAAAACAGGAACACACACACACACACACACACACACACACACACACACACACACACACACACACACACACACACACACACACAGGAGCTCACGCGCACGTTCGTTCTACCCCTTTCTTGTTAGTCACCACCCACCAGGAAAAGTGCAGCCCTCTCTCATGGTGTGTGTGTGTGTGTGTGTGTGTGTGTGTGTGTGTGTGTGTGTGTTTTGCCGGATATGTAGGAATACTGTTATCCGGAGTGACGTGTCTACTGTGTTGTTGGCTACGTGACCACAGCGGGGGCAAGTGGAGGATGGTTTGGTACTGGGAGGAAAATGGGTTGTGGGTGCCTGGGATAAATGTATAGTTTGGTACTATATATATATATATATATATATATATATATATATATATATATATATATATATATATATATATATATATATATATAAATATATAATAAGCAGAATAAACTTTATACATATAATATATCTTTTATAATTTGGAAGTCCCTTTAATTGTTCAAACTCATGTCCATTAGTGAATATTCAGGAAGTAAATCAAAATTAATATACAGTACAGTTCTATAAAATAAGGACTAGGCATGTGATCAGTGGACCAATGAAACTTGACCTGATCCCCACGACTAGGATATAGTATTTGCCCGAAACCTCACCTATCATTTCAAGGGGGTCCCCGTTTTTTTTTTTTTTTCTCCTTTTCTCTCTTTCCCTGGCTTGTATCCATTTGGCCCCATTCAGCCAACTATTTTAAGACGTTTATCCCCATCCATGTGTCGATTTCTTCCTGGCGAGCGATAGCAAGCCAGCATTGAATGGAGAAATCCGGCTTCGCCGGAGAAATTTTTCTATCGAAAAATGTACACATTTAGCTTGCTGTCAAAACAAAAATATATATATGCTGGCTCGCTACCGCTCGCCAGGAAAATATTGACACCTGGATCGGGGTAAACGTCATAAAACGGTCGGCTGAATAGGGCCGAATGGATACAAGCCAAAGAGAGAGGGAGAGAAAGAGACAAAAAGCGAGGTGGGTTCCTTAAACCCTCACCGCTTGAGCCAGCGATACCAGTTAGTGCTCCGAGTACCTTTTATGTATACATGATATGTGTGTGTATCAACCTAAAACCGAGCATGTTTGTGAAAGGAAATATAATAGCAAGCGATTAATTTGATTATAGATTAACGATAAAATTATAGTCTGTGTTATACATTCATAAAACCATAATTATAGTCTGTGTTATACATTCATAAAACCATAATTATAGTCTGTGTTATACATTCATAAAACCATAATTATAGTCTGTGTTATACATTCATAAAACCATAATTATAGTCTGTGTTATACATTCATAAACCATAATTATAGTCTGTGTTATACATTCATAAAACCATAATTATAGTCTGTGTTATACATTCATAAAACCATAATTATAGTCTGTGTTATACATTCATAAAACCATAATTATAGTCTGTGTTATACATTCATAAAACCATAATTATAGTCTGTTATACATTCATAAAACCATAATTATAGTTTGTGTTATACATTCATAAAACCATAATTATAGTCTGTGTTATACATTCATAAAACCATAATTATAGTCTGTGTTATACATTCATAAAACCATAATTGTCCTCAATCTGGTCGTGTCAGTTTTCCAATAACATCCAGTAAAGGTTACAAAAGTTCAGTTCTGTTCGTTCATAATATGCTGGGCGCCACAACCTAAAAACATATCTTCCCGTGCCGGGAATCGAACCCGGGCCTCGCGGGTGAGAGCCGCGTATCCTAGCCACTAGACAACACGGGATATGTTTAACTACTCACTGCTTACAGAAATAAATGTACATTTTGATACAATCAATATTGCGTGCGTGTGTGTGTGTGTATGTTTGTGTATGTTTGTGTATTATTAACCCTTTCAGTATTCGAGAACGTATTTTTTTTTTTTTGGGGGGGGGGGCTAACATTAGGCGGCTGTATTCAGTTAATGAAGACATTTTGAAAAACAGAGGGTTAACCCTTTCACGCACTCAGAGGTTGCCAGATTAGCAATAAGAAATGGAGTTCTCTCACTCTTATAATTACCTCTCCAAAATTAGTTTTCTGCCCACAGCTAACTCAAATACAACTGCAGAGGTTGAAGTAACTAAACTAAAGGTTTCTAAATACCCCTGATGGTAACAAAGGCTTTAAAGCATCCCTAGTAGGCTCAAAATCGCGTCTTATGTCGGAGAGGGTTAACTAAGATGATTATTACCCCTTTGATTCTATAGATCCTTCCTAAACTGCACATAATCGTCTAATACTAGCCAGAGAATCATTAATAAATGCGTCATCGAATCCTGAAAGGGTTAATAATATGTAGTTACATGTGTCCCTCAAATATTAGTATAAGTCTAGCTTTAAGGGGAGGTTTTTAGTTTGGTCTCTAGATATCCATCAAGCTTAAGATTACACCCCCTTGAGCCCCTTTCAAGATAAATTTGTACATTTTTCGGTAGAAAAATGTCCCGGATCAAAGCCGGTTCCTCTTAAATTACAGGCTCGCTATCGCTCGCCAGGATAAAATCGACACCTAAAATTGACAGAAATAGGTTGAAAGTTCTTAAAATCATCACAATAATGGGGCGAACGTCTTAACATTAGAAAAGCAATGGGGCTAAACATGAGGGAGAAAGGAGTCAAGAAAAAACTCCCTCAAGTGGAAATCTCCCCTTAAATCCCAGGGTCCCACCCACCAACCGTGACGCCATGCACGGGGGGGGGGGGGGGGGTATCTGGTAGAACAGTCGTATCTCAGGATATCCTATGTTTACGTTATCGCTCCGACGACACCAGTTTATGGAAGGAGTGTGAATGTTACGGTATTTGGGTGTGGGAAGATCTGTGTTTCTTTCTGTGTTGTGTATTCCTTTAAGGGGGGTCACCGTTTTTTTTCTTTTCTCTCTCCTTTTCTCTCTTTCTCTGGCGTGTATCCATTCGGCCCCATTAAGGGGAATCACCGTTTTTTGTTTATCTTTCTCTCCTTTTCTCTCTTTCTCTGACTTGTATCCATTCGGCCCCATTCAGGCTACTGTTTTAAGACGTTTACCCCCATCCAGGTCTCAATATTTTTCTGGCGAGCGGTAGCGAGCCAGCATATATATATATATATATATATATATATAATTTTTATTTTTTTTTTTTTATTTTTTTTTTTTTTTACAAGCTAAATTTGTACATTTTTTTATAGAAAAATGTTTCCGGCGAAGCCGGATTTCTCTATACAATGCTGGCTCGCTATCGCTCACCAGGAAGAAATCGACACTTGGATGGGCATAAACGTCTTAAAACAGTTGGCTTAACAGTTTGGTAGTATGTAGATTCTGTTCGTGTATGTTTTGTTCACATGCATATTCAATGTGTTAATAAGTTGGTATTATTCATCATTCAGGTAGTTTAATCTTACATTTTTCCACTGACTTTGATTTTCTTTCTCATTCTGCTATAAATGCTAGTTATTTTGATATTTATTATCAATCATCTTGCTACATTACTTGATCAACTTCCCCTTTATAAATCTGATATAATTATGTGACTTCCTTCTAATATCTTGCCATCCACTCCCTATGTTTACACTTTTCACCTGTATTATCACTCTTGACACAGGCAACTGGTAGGATATTAACTTCACCCTTGTTTGCTTGTTCCTATGTTTGCCTATGTGTCTGATTCATACAAACAAATTAATGAATATAAAAGTAAATAAATAGATATGTACAGTCGCGCTAATAAGTGATGTCTCGGCACCAAGTATGTTTTGATCAATAATTGGTATCAGCAATATCTAAGCTTCATTTCTTCATATCGAGTGAAATATACAAACATGTTCCTACACTTGCCCACCCAATTCAACATCTGACAGACATTAATACAGCACAGAGCAAGCCAAACGTAATGACAGCTGGGACATGACTTATTAGCGCGACTGTATATCAATATGTATATACAGTACATATAACTAACGAACACAGTAATGCAAATATCAATATGTATTTACAGTACATATAACTAACGAACACAGTAATGCAAAGTTTAGCATAATCCCCATTAACCCTTTCAGTATTAAGATGTTTTGTGTTAATTTAATCTGTTATCCAGGCTACCTTAGACAACTGTATACAGTTTTGGTAGATCCTCTCAAAATCAAAGGGTAAAGTATATCTCAATTACCCCTCTGCCTTCCAAAACAAAATAAGCTCTACAAAACAAAATAAGCTCTACAAAACAAAATAAGCTCTACAAAACAAAATAAGCTCTACAAAACAAAATAAGCTCTACAAAACAAAATAAGCTCTACAAAACAAAATAAGCTCTACAAAACAAAATAAGCTCTACAAAACAAAATAAGCTCTACAAAACAAAATAAGCTCTACAAAACAAAATAAGCTCTACAAAACAAAATAAGCTCTACAAAACAAATCATACTAAATAATAAATAATATAAATAATATATGCATCTCAAATACTGAAGGAGTTAAGGGGGGTCACCGGCCTTTTGTTTTTATAGTTCTCTCCTTTTCTCTCTTTCCCTGGCTTGTATCCATTCGGCCCCATTCAGCCAACTGTTTTAAGACGTTTATCCCCATCAGGTGTCGATTTCTTTCTGGCGAGCTATAGCGAGCCAGCATTGTATGGAGAAATCCGGCTTCGCCGGAGACATTTTTCTATCGAAAAATGTACAAATTTAGCAGTGTCAAAACAAAGATATATATATGCTGGCTCGCTACCGCTCACCAGGAAAATATTGACACCTGGATGGGGGTAAACGTCTTAAAACAGTAGACTGAATGGGGCCGAATGGATACAAGCCAAAGAGAGAGGGAGAGAAAGAGAAAAAAAAAGCGAGGTGGGCTCCCTTAAGTCAATCGTATCAGGTAGGGCTTGTTAGGCCTACCTCTACAGCATCTTCAAGGTACACCTCCGCCCTTAAGGGGCTGCCTTTGGGTTATCTGGACCCCTTTCTCTCTCATCATTTAAGTTATGAGATATTAAGATGTTCGCCCCATTACTTTGGCGATTTTAAGACATTCGCCCCATTTATTTGTCAACATTAATACTTTCCGTGCCATTTAGGTGTCGATTTTTTTTCCTGGCGAGTGATAGCGAACCTGTAATTTAGTAGGAATTGGCCTTCGGTCGGGACATTTTTCTGCCGAAAAATGTGCAAATTTATCTCGAAGGGGGTTCTTGGGGTTGTTTGTTTAGGTCTAGGGAGCAAACTTGAAGACCATATATTATAATAAGATTATAACAATACACAATAGGATAACCTCCCCTTAAAGATTATAACAATACACAATAGGATAACCTCCCCTTAAAGTTATTATCAGAAATATCAGAATGTGAACATAATAGTTTAAGTTTTTCCGTTCGTACGTTCTGTCAAAGTATGTGACCAATCTCTCCCTCAATCAATCTTTCCTTCATCCTACGACTTAAACTGCTTTAAACTACGTGTATCCAGGCATTTTTACCCTAACGTCTCTTAAACTTGGCACTGTCACTCTTTTGGCTTTGGGGGAGACACTTGTTACAGGCAACCTGCCTTTTGTCTCCTTCATACACGTTAAAAAACAAAAAAAAATCGGAAGCTCTTTCACACCATCTGCCAACAGGAAAGCGGCGTCCCCATCACCTTATTAGTCTTTTATCAAGTCCTTGATATTGGATGTAATCAATTATTGGATGTAATCAATTATTGGATGTAATCAATTATTGGATGTAATCAATTATTGGATGTAATCAATTATTGGATGTAATCAATTATTGGATGTAATCAATTATTAGATGTAATCAATTATTGGATGTAATCAATTATTGGATGTAATCAATTATTGGATGTAATCAATTATTGGATGTAATCAATTAATTAGATGTAATCAATTATTGGATGTAATCAATCTTGGATGTAATCAATTATTGGATGACTCCAATTATTGGATGTAATCAATTATTGATGTAATCAATTATTAGATGTAATCAATTATTGGATGTAAT